>PVJH01011887.1:0-66885 GCA_004026705.1 Nesogale talazaci | reverse complement strand
ACAGAGATCAGCTTAGAAGTTTATGGTAGCTGGTATTGGGGATTCCAGAGGAGTAGTCTTGTGATCTTGATATATATATTCTATCAGATTATAAGTTCAGTGTCCTTAAGGGACACCAAATAATTGTGTTTCTTTTAAATTCTGCATAGAAGATTCAGATTACCACCCTCCTTTTCTGTTCACAAATCTGATCATTTTTATAAATGTCAGAGGTAGTTAAACTAGAATTGAGCAAGTCTCAAAAACTTTCTGAAGATACTTGGTTACTTGGAAGTGATCTGTATTCCAAACCAAATCTTTTTCCCCTGTATGTTATATTTTAGTAAGTACATAGTTTCAGAGATGAAAGAAAGAACATAGAGTAATCTATGGCAGGTTGATAAGCTCTTCTCTGTGTGTAAAAGGCCTAAATATTTTAGACTTTGGGATCCAAAGTCTTCCGTTTCATCATGTTTAAATTACAAAAACCTTAAAGATATAAAACCATTTATAATTTGGACCAGTGTATTTCCCGCTCCCATGAAAATGAGTGAGGGGGAGCCTTTGGCTGCGATGGTTATTGTTAGCAGCCATTGAAGTTGGTTTTGATCCACAGTAATCCTGTGCACAACAGAAGAAAGCATTTCCTAGTTCTGCACTGTCCTCATAATTGTACCTGTTCTTGACCCATCAGAGCTGCCATGTCAATCTGTCTTAATAGGACTTTCTTCTTTTTTTTCTCTTCTCCACTGTATACCATGCTTGATATGTCCTCCAGGGATTGGTCTCCACTAACATGTCCAAAGTGTGTTAGACTAGCCATCCTTGCCTCTAAGAAGCATGATGGCTGCAAACAGAATTTTTTTGTCCCTTTCACTGTCCTTACCTTCAACAGAAATGGATCCTCCTTTGATATTCCTTAATCAATTCTAACTCACTATATATGAGACCATTAAAAACAAAATGCCCTCATGAGAAATATAAATAAAGTGTCCTTTAGTCCTCAAAGTAATATCATTGCTTTTCAAATGCTAAACAGATCTTGTGCAGATTTACCCAGTACAATGCATCTTTTGTTCTTGTCTTGTTGCCATGAGCTCTGATTGTATATCCAGGCAAGACAAAATTCTTACAACTTCAGCTTTTTCACTGTGTATCAAGAAAGGTGTTGTAGTAAGAATGGGCTGATAATCATTGTGTTGAAAGGTTTACATGTTTCCAAAACTAGTTTTTGAATTTGATTTGTGTAAATATTAAAGCTTATTCAGACACGGTTCCAAATTTTTTGCTAAGGGAAAATGAATTGGGGACCGCTGTAACTTAAATTAGCATGCACAATTCTGTTTCATGCTATATTAATGCTGTATGTATATGCAAAGTATATGATATATTAAATGTTGAGTCTTTTGCCCTTATATTTCTAATACAGTGATAGTGATTTCATGAAAAGATTGTATAGTTCATTGTTTATTTAATCATGCATTTGTGGCACTGAGGTCTTTCCTTTGAGGCTATGCCCACCTATCCATATCTTGGGAAGATAAGAACTGCTGTCTATACTTTTGCTGTTTCTTTCCTTGACTACCTGCATTTGTGGTCTTAGTTTCTGTATTTTATACTTTTCTTTATAGTTTCCTTCATAGGCTTTTTTGTATTTTCCCTTTTTAGGAGAAATTTGCCTTTTAATGTTTAATCAGGACTTCTTTACGTTTCAGGTACAGGAATTTATTCTTCTCATTGGTGGAACTGTACAGCATACTGATTGCCCATAATTTTTTTTCTTGAAATGGTGACTTTCCTTGAATTCTCTATTGCTTCTTTTGTTTAAACGTTGCTATTTCAGGAATGTTTGTCTACCTGAGTTAGGTTGTCTTTTATATATCACTTTGATTAACTGGTAAAAGTAAGTGTAAAATGTACTAACAATTAATTATAGTTGGCAGATCGGAAACCCTGCTGAACAGTTTGTAGACCTCATATTAATAAATTATTCTAGCTAGACTTGGTGTTACCCAGGAACCCTATTATTTTTTTTTTTTTTCATTTTTTATTGGGGGCTCTTACAGCTACTACAACATTCAGTACATCATTTGTATCAAGCACATTTGCACACATATTTCCACATATATTTCCCAATATTTTCCACCTGAGCCCTTGATACAAGCCCCTTTTAAAAAAAACCCTCCCCTTGCCAGGAACCCTATTATAATTTTGCTATCTCATCAATTTTGGGGACTTCTTTTCTTTGCCATGCCTTAAATTTGAAAGTATTTTTGCTATCAAGTACTTAAGAGTACTTAAACCTTTATTTGTTTGTGTTAGAAATAATATTTATTTACCCCTCCCCCCTAAAACCTTTAATCTTAACTTTAGTGCTTTACCAAAAATCAGGTTGAAGTGGTAGATATATGCATATATTTAAGGATTCGCTTTTGGACTTCACGGTGGGATGAGAGCATTTGGGGGCTGCAATGAATTTTAAGTTAGGTTCATTGAATATGATGATATAGTTAAAATTCACCTTCTAGAGCTAGTTATACATTTACAGTCCATACCAATATTTTTTTTTCCGCATCACTGCCCTAGTGAGAGTAGGAAGCCCAGCCTTGCTCCTGGAGAGCTGTTGCAGGAATTGAAGTGTCAGCCCTGTGAGCCACAGTCCCACACATAACCATTGTGCCACCAGGGCTCAGCTACATATTTTGCAAACTTTTTTGATTATGTAGCAGACTCATAGCAAGCTCTGGAGGCATAATGGTTACTCATTGCATGCGTAATTGCAAGGTCAGCAGTGCGAAACCACCAGCCAACTTCAAGGGAGATAGGACTTCTCTATTCCCATAAAGAGTTTACTGTCTTGCAAACTCTTGTCCTATAGGATTGCTGTCCCATTAGCATCGATAGTTTTTTTCTTTAAATTTTTTATGTTTACGCAATTTTACCTATGCAAAATAAGTGCAACAGTAAAAACAATTTCCTTTTCCCCTTCAATCTCACATCCAAATACTGCATTTATTTTAACATTTGTGTTTTCTCTCAGTTTATATGTTTATATATATAGTTACATGCATTTCTTTCTCTGAATTTTTAAGCAGATGCAGTCATGGCCCTTTACCACTATACACACACACACACACACACACACACACACACATACATGCACACATATAAAATCACTTTATTGGGGGTCTATACAACTCTTAGCACAATCCACACATCCATCCATTGTATGCAAAGCACATTTGTACATTTGTTGCCGTCATCGTTCTCACATTTTTTCTACTTAAACTCTTTTTTCCCCCTCACTTTCCACTTTCCCCTCCCTCACAAACCCTTGATAATTTATAAATTATTATTGTCATATTGTACACTGTCCTGGTACATTAGGGTACCAGGATCTACATATAAGTTTGTCCTTGGGGTAAAGACAAAAGGAAAGTGGGCCACTAAATATTTTTTAAATAAGGGCTTTTTTTTTTTAACTTAACCACATTACTATCAAAATTTTAGGAAGTGAACATTAGGATGCATACTATAATATGTAAACTTTGTTCAGATCTGCTAATCCCAATTATATCCTAGATCATGTCCTGCATTCCTAGTTTTGTATTTTTTTGGGGGGGGGGGGCATCACTGCTCTCCGGTGGTGGGAGTAGGAGGCCAAGCCCCACTGCTGGAATTGAACCTCCATCCCAGGGGGCCGCAGTCCCGCGCACAACCTAGTTTTGTATTTTTACATATTTTTTAATCTGGAGTATATGTGGAGAATACACTTTAGTTTGAGCATATGGTTTCCTGTGACTAGATTAAAATTTTTTAATTTTTCTTAAGATATCAGACAAGCACTGTTTTATTCTCTGGAGGCCTATTTTGTTGATTTGTCCCTATTACTGGTGATACTACGTTTGATTAAGTAAGCTCATTGTGAACAATAAGTATCTTTTAGGGAATACACAGCCGTGATAACTCAAATGGGGTTATATATTCCTGATTTTATAGACCAGAGCTCAGTACCAACTGAACTGTCTTGATTCATACACAGGCTTTTTCACATAATGCTCTCACATTACAAGGCCTCAAAATAGTTAATATTTTAAAAATAAGGGATTTTTAAGTATCTTAAAATTTTAACATTTTCTTTTCAGATGGGGAACTTAATGTTCTTGATGATATTTTGACTGAAGTTCCAGAGCAAGACGATGAGCTGTATAACCCAGAAAGTGAACAAGATAAAAATGAAAAAAAGGGTATGTAAAGTTTTAGTTGCTTTGCTAAAATAACAATAGTGTAAATGAAAGAGATTTAATTGCTGAAGAAAGTGACTAGCTTTTGTATAAGATAAACAGAATACCACAAACATTTTATTTCTTTTTTTTTAAAATCATATTTTTAAGGATCAAAAAGAAAAAGTGACCGAATGGAATCTACTGACACCAAACGACAAAAGCCTTCTGTTCATTCAAGACAGTTGATTTCAAAGCCTCTGAGCTCATCTGTGAGCAATAACAAGAGAATAATTAGTACAAAAGGAAAGTCGGTCACAGAGTATAAAAATGAGGAATACCAAAGGTCTGAAAGAAACAAACGTCTAGATGCTGATCGGAAGATCCATTTGTCAAGTAGTGCCTCCAGAGAACCTTATAAGAGTCAACCTGAAAAGACTTGTCTCAGGAAAAGGGACCCTGAAAGGAGGGCCAAATCTCCAACACCAGATGATTCTGAGGTAGTAAATATTATTGCAGATATAAAACAGAGAGCCGTTCTTTTTGAGGCTTTTAGAACTATTTATTCACCCTACCTTGTGTGTTATATGACTGCTGATTCCCTTTTTCTTTAAACATCAGAGAATTGGGCTTGATGTGGATAGACGAGCAAGCAGATCCAGCCAGTCTTCTAAGGAAGAGGTGAACTCTGAAGAATATGGTTCCGATCATGAGACTGGCAGCAGTGGCTCTTCTGATGAGCAAGGCAACAACACGGAAAACGAGGAGGAAGGAGTGGAAGAAGATGTGGAAGAAGATGAAGAGGTAGAAGACGATGTAGAGGAAGATGAGGTCGACGAAGATGGAGAGGAGGAGGAGGAGGAAGAAGAGGAGGAGGAGGAGGAAGAAGACTATGAACAGGATGAGAGAGACCAGAAGGAGGAGGGAAATGATTATGACACTCGAAGTGAGGCTAGCGACTCAGATTCTGAATCTGTTTCCTTCACAGATGGATCTGTCCGATCTGGTTCAGGCACAGATGGATCAGGTACTACTTTTTATATGTAAAACTTGTCCTTGAGTGCTTAAGTTTGAGTTAAAACTTTTGAGAGAATTAAAGGAATGTGAGTATGATTGTTAATTGTTAAGTGTTATAAATACACATAAGTAAAGATTTACATATCTCAAGGACATTTCTTATCTGTAAATTACTATAAGTTGCGTCCAGTCTCATCCATTGTTTCTCTATAAGGAAATGTATTTGAGGTTTTAATGTAAAGTTCTTAAGAGTTTCATTCCAATTTACAAGTTTCTCAGTGAAAATTCTTTAAAATTGTCTCTGATGAAAAGAATAAGCAGGAGCATGGTGGTGGCAAGAGACCCTCTGGTGAAACTGTCCTTGGTGTTTTGCTGCTAAACTGTTGGCTAATGTTCTCAAAACATGTAAGGAAATAGAATAATTCTTTGCTCTTCCAGAAAATACACCTTAGGCATCCAAAAATAACTGTTGCCATGACCTATGCTCTTGACTAGCCAGCCAGCTTTTTTTACTGGCCTACTTCCACAACTTGACAGTCATTACTTTGTCTTCAGGATTGTACTAGTAAAGCCGTATTTTCTCCCGTTGACATTCTTCCAAGAAATGCTTTACCATTCCTACTCCCACTTGTGTAAATTATTCCATTGAAAGTTCTCTCTTCCTTTTGCTTATCTGGGCTTCACAACTTTGACACCTAGTAAGCAGACTATTGTCCAACTTTTATTTGCAGTCAGAATTAGGTAAACAGAACCAGTTGAGATACTAATGACCATGGTGCTTGCTATTTTTGCTATTAATCATCAATTTTTTTCAGTTAGGGTATGAATAAGACTTAGTGTTTCATTCCAAAGTGATAAGAGGTGGTTGCTGCTGCAAGTATGATCCTCAGCATCGTCTCATCCTTTCTTAAAATAAGTCATCAATTTGTAAACTTGTCGCTTTGGATCATTGTGCCCAAAAATGTTTGTAAATATCATTGATTTCACTATTCCACTCAAACTGTAACATAAATTAGATGTTCTTCACTTGTTGCAAAATTCAGGTTCTAATAGAGGCTTTTTTTCAGACTATTTTATGCTTCTTAGTATCTGCTGAAACCGAAACCTCTATTCAGGCATACTACAAAAGTTAATACAAGTTAATTTTGTACAATTTTAAAAATCTGCATATTTTTCATAAAATACAGTTTTTGTGAACTTTTTGAAGATCACCAGTATGTCTTAAATCAGATATTTTAGTGTTAATTGCCATACTAGATTAGTCTGTGAACAAAACAAAGGTATGTGAGGAAAACATTTAGAATTTGACCAAATTCTCATTTTTTCTATCTACTTATGAGAAGTCTGCAGTCATTTTGTAGGGAAAGACTTCATTCTGTTTACATAGTCTATCTTGCAGTGAAATTTTAAAGTTTCAAGAGCCATTTATCTCAATATCCAGCAATTTGGGGGGGGGTGGGGGAGCATCACTGCCCTCTGGTCGTGGGAGCTACCCGGCACTGCTGAGAGCTGCCACTGGATTTGAACCGCCAAGCCCGCAGGCCTCAGTCCCGCACTCAACCACTTACACCACCAGCGCTCAGCCCTATCCAGCTATTTTAAATGCCATTATTCCCTATGGTTAATAGACTTGACATTGTAATTGTGTCCATATATGGTGTTTTCCTCTTAGTTTTCAGCACTATATTAGAGAGAGATGAAATCTTTTATAAGATTTTGTCACGTGTATATTGTTGTAGGGTATATTGAGTTGCTTCTAACTCATTCATCAGAGCACAACACTGCCTGGTTTTGCATCATCTTCATAATTGCTGCTCTGCTTGAGTTTATAAATGACCTTATCCTCATGAATATTATGTTGGAACCCAGTGTTTAAGCATTTAGGGTCTTTTTTCCCTGACCCTGACCATAATTCAAAAGCATTAATTTTTTTGTTTTAGTAATTGTTTATCATTCATAGGCCTTTGGAGTGAGTGGAAATAATGATGGTTTAGGCGCTCTTTTGCCACACATTTGCCCCATGAAAAGGAATCTTTGTGGTGGTATTTTCTATGGGTGTTGATTGTGGGTACACAGAAAAATTCACTTCAGTGTCTCTTAATTGTTATGCTGCTAATTGGCCCAATTTAAGAGGATTTTTGTTTATTACGTTGAAACATCCAAGTACATATAGTTGGAGAAGCAATTAGTAAAATGACAGATACAAGTAAAAAGATCTTAAATCTACTTAGAGATTACCATTTTAACGGGTTAAAACCAGAATCTTCCTCAAAGAATAGTAAAATCTATGCATAACAGTTGCAAAATGAGTTATGAAGTAGCAATGAAAAGAATTTTACGGTTGGGATGTCACTACCACAAAGGGTGGCAGCATTAGGGGGGTAGAGAACCACTGCTCTGAGATGAAGTTGCTTATTTGCAAGTGAAACTAATTCCCTATTCTATGAGCTTGTGAAGACTAGGGGGATAGTACTTTTTAAAAATGGAAACTCAGTTGCCATCAAGTGACTATTGACTCATAACAACCATATAGGAGTGTGTAGAAGCGCCCTTTTGATTTTCCGAGACTGTAGCACTTTAGAAAGCAGACTTTGAACTGCTGACATTGTAGATTGCAGCTCAAGCCATAACTACTAGGCCGCCAGGGCTACTTTATTTATTTGACTTAGGCGAAAAGGGTTTTAGACTGTTTTTAGGAGGTTGTTAGATAAGCATGATCATTGATTATTCCTTTTAGCTAGTATTTTTTAAAAAGTGCTTATTTTTTTTCCCCTTCATATTTGTTGTCCCAGGCAGGTTAAATGTAAAGGACATATATCATGGTGATACTTAAAATGATAATATATAAGTATTAGAGAGCCGTATGTGTTGTTAAACATACATAGGTCTGAGACCAAGTTCAACTAGAGGCTTCTTGGTTAAAAGGACTAGTAACATACATGTAAAAAATAAGCCATGGAACCTTATGGAATAAATAGTTTTAGTCTGATGCACTTTAGAATCAACTTGATGGTGGTTTATATACAGGATAATTAAGTTCCTGATTTCAGTTACAGGCATATGTGTTTGGTTGAAATTTATTTGAGAAACAATAAAATACCCATACTTTTGAAGAGTGTCTTTGAAAAGAAACATTCTGAAAAAATTGAGAGGTCAATAGAAAGATAAGCAATAACTAATAATGTCTGCACAAAAGCCAGGCACATCATGATATATTCTAGTTTGCAAACCTGTGTCAGTTTCTATATTGTGATTTTAAAAAAAAAAACCCCAAATTTGTTTGGCTTCCTTTTAGATGAGAAAAAGAAGGAAAGGAAGAGAGCTAGAGGCATATCTCCAATTGTTTTTGATAGAAGTGGAAGTTCTGCATCAGAGTCATATGCAGGTATTCTCATGGATTTTGTTATGTCTGACTGCAGTGTTATTTGCTGTGAAGGCTGTAGTTTAGTTTGAACTTGTTGCTGTCCATTAGTATTGATTTTTGGCATGTTTGATGTAGTACTTCTAGAGGAAACAAAGCTTTATTTTTTTCTTTTTTCTTTTTTAAATCCTGTTCTGTTAACTGCTTAAGTGGAATTCTCCCCCTTGTTTTTCCTTGGAAGATGATGATTCAGTGACTAGTTTTCTGAGTGAGAAACTGTTCAAATACATGTATTTACCAAAAAACAAAAAAAATTAAAACAACCCAAAAAGCAAAACACTCGTACACATTGAGAAGTATTTTATTGTGTGTGTGGGTGCGCCCGGAAGGATAATTTGTCTTGAATGAGAATTATATGTGACAAGACTGTAGAAATTTTGTCTTATCTCTATTAAAGCTCAATCTGAACAAATGTACTTTGGCTAAATACAGGTTCAGAAAAGAAGCATGAGAAATTATCATCTTCCGTTCGTGCTGTCCGAAAAGGTATCATTTAAATTTGAAATTGTTTTCATTGCATGCTGCATAAAGTAATTCTTTTGCCCTATTTTCTATTGATAGTTGGTTTTAATATAGTAATGTTCCGATATGTTAAGGGGGGTAATTCTGAAGTATCACATAACTCCATGTTTACTTTGAGCAATAACCATTTCTGAATAATTCTGTTTTTGGATGTGATGTATGTATGCATGTGGATTAAATTCTAAATCCACTGTTGTTGAATCCATTATGACTCATAGCAATCCTTTATTTGGTGACTAGACTTTGTAACTCTTTTTAAGGGAGGAGAGAGCACTCTTGTCTTTCTCTCATCAAATAGAGAAACCCACCCTTGTGGCTTTACACCACCACCAGAGTGCTTAGCAGCAGTGCAACACTTACCCAACAGTGAACACCAATGTTTCATACATTTATAATGACATTAATGAGCTATCTGTAAATTGCGCTATAGAATGTTGTAAAATATGTAGGCATTTTTATAATTAAATGTGGATCTGGTATATCGGAACATCACTAAATTTGATTGGCTGCAAAGTGTGTTGTCTTTTGTTAGCTTTGCATTTCTATGTGTTGTGGTTTAGCTTCTGAGGTTGAGTGGGTGAATGAATTCTTACATTTTTAACTGGGTTGTGGAGGGCTGTTATTAGTACAATTTGTAGCCCTTTCTGTGAAATGGCCTATGTTTTAATCAATTTGGATTTTTTTTTTTTTTTTTGCAGATCAAACCAGTAAACTCAAATATGTCCTGCAGGATGCAAGATTTTTCCTCATAAAGAGTAACAACCATGAGAATGTGTCTCTTGCCAAAGCTAAGGTATTAGCATTAGCTCTGTTGAAATTAACTTGGTCCTACAAAATTTTAGTGGAAAATTGGAATTGTGTTTAGTGAATATGTGTTGTTATCATGAAAACTGTTGAGATAAATGGCCAGTTACCATTTACCCTCTGGTTTGTTACTGATAGGGCCAACATTTAGGACTATAATGTTTGAGTTCCCTTGAAGTCTTAAAAAGGTGATTTTAAGAGTCAGAATGATTGATAAAGATGATAATGTTATAGGAGATGCTCGTTGATTTTTGTGTTTGTATATTTCAGTGGGTTTTGTTTTGCCTCAGTTTTTTTTTTTTTTATACAGTTTTGTTGGCACCTTATCCACATAGACAATTTAATAGTTCATTTCTTCAATCATATCAAGAATTATACAGTCATTACCAGTTTCAGAACTGGTTAAATTGCCTTTAAAATGAGCTGTGTAATCTCAATCTGTTCTAGTGCTCCCTTCCACCTTCATATTTACTTCATATTTTACTCCCCAAATTCCCTTGCCCTCCCTATCTTCCCACCACCCACCCCTAAATCCCCTGTAAACCCTTACCCCTGCCTACTACTCCTGTGCTTCACAAATTGGGGAACCCAATAGAAACCATAAAAAACAAGACAGAACTCAAGTGTTAAGGATAAAAGACCACCATCGTTATTTTAAAAGTCTGGGGGGAGATTTTTGTTAGGGAATACACAAGACATACTTGTTCACAAGACAAATTCAGATGGTGTCAATAGGGAGGTCATCTGACCTAGTATCAAATTTGGTCCACCATAATCAAAATTACATTGATGTCTGTCTGATAGTAAGGCTGTTCGAGACCTTTGTTTGTAGGTAGTGGGTATGAGTGACTTCATCTGACTAGTTTACTCTGCAAATGGGTTTTGAGCTTGCTTTTTATCATTGTGTCACTGCTATCAAGTCTGTTTCAACTTCCCAAGTGTATAGTATAGTACAATTGCTCTGGTGGGTTTTGGAAGCAGAAAACCTCAGTTTTCTCCCACAGAATGGCTGGTGGATTCCAAATTCTGTCCTTGAGGTTGGCAGCCTAACTCTTAATCCATAGAACATTTAATAACATCTTGTCCATCAAACATTTTATCTACCTAAAAATCTTTGTTATTTTTGTTATGTTTAGAAAGAAAAATTGCTTAATATCCCTTGTGAAAAATAACTTCTGTTGTAGCCAATGGACTTCCTTAATGACTTAATTTTATAACTCCTACCTTTTACATTCTTATGAAAGGAAATAATTTCCTTGTGGGTATTTCTTTTATTTAGAAGAAGAGGGGAGAGTTATCTTAAAGACATCAGCCATTTGTTAATTGTTTGTTTTTTCATCAATTAAATATCTATTCGTGGTTTTATGAGTTTCCTTGCAGGTTTTAATGATTTTTTTGAAACTGACAACTAAAATTAATTTCTAGCTCAAGTGAAGGATGACCTATAAAACATTTTAAGCTAAATATCCAATCTAGTGTTCTTTAGCTGGAGTAGGCTTGGACATAATTTAAACAGTATGCACTAAAAGATGGTACAAATGGAAAGATTTTAGTTTGAACAGATTGATTTCAACTAAATTATAGCCTTACCTTATCTTACTTCATTTGTTCTTATTTTCCATAAATGAAAGTTAGATTAAGACAATTCAAAAATGAGTATTCTTTTAGTAATTGAAAAGATTAAAAAAAAATTGTGGTCTTCTTAAAGAGTCAGACCTATTGGTGCATAAAAAACTTGAAGTTAAATAGAAAAACCTGATAAATTCTACAGTTTGGAGAAGTTTTTTACTATGGGCTATGCAACCAGCAATTTGGGGTAATTTATGAGGTACGTTTTTTTCAGGAAGGCAAATGTTGCACAATTTGTGATTCTCCTTTTAATCTTGTATAAAAATGGCTATGATTTCAAAATAATTTGGAGGTGCATTGGTTTTATTGTAAGGAGGACTAGTGGCACAAAGGACTAGATATTAGATTGCTAACCACAAGGTCTCCAATTCAAACCCATTAATCTCTCCAAAAAAAGAAAGAAAGAAAGAAACCCTATTCCCATAAAGTTTTATACTCTTTAAGAGAGTCTGCGTTAGGATCATTTTGCTGGGAGTAGAGTAGATGGCAGTGTATTTAGTTTTAATATATAAAGTTCTACCCTTAGAGATTTGATAATACAGCATATTTACTAGTTGCTCTAGTCATTCTTGTAGAGGAGGTAATTTACTACATATTTCTTAAACTTTTGATAAATTTTGTATTAACTGCATTAATAGCCGATAAGTAAGATGTTAGGGATTACTTAACTTGCCCCACAATCAGTAGCCTTGCTCATTGGCAAATATAATTTGAAAACATTGACTTTTGCGATCAATGTCAATTTGTGATTTTTGTTTATTTTTATATAGGGTGTATGGTCCACACTGCCCGTAAATGAGAAAAAATTAAATGCTGCCTTCAGATCTGCGAGGAGTGTTATCTTAATATTTTCAGTAAGAGAGAGTGGAAAATTTCAGGGTAAGAAAAAAATAATATTGAGTTATATTGACATCACGTTATAATTTGAATCTCTTAAGGTTTATAAAACTCATCAGACTCTTTGTCATGTAAGATCACGACAGCTTATGTATCAAAATAATTTTTGCATATAAAAGTTATATTGCTGTCTATCTTGTGATTTGATTCCCTTAGGGTTTGCAAGACTTTCTTCAGAATCGCATCATGGAGGATCTCCTATACACTGGGTGCTTCCAGCAGGAATGAGTGCTAAAATGCTGGGAGGAGTCTTTAAAATTGACTGGATTTGCAGGTAAACCTTAAAAATGAACCTGTATTGCTGGGGAAGGGATCCACTCTTGTTAATGAAGCAGCTAGTGAAAGAGAACAAAAGGCACAATTGATTAATAGAAGTAATACGTCCCAGCCTAAGGACTTAAACCTTTACCATAGGACAGTGAAGTAACAAGAAGACAAAATAGTCAAATAGTGCTATATTGTTTACTCAAATAGCAAAAAACTGTGTACTCAAGTCATGTTTAAGATGTGTAATACTTACTGAATTGGTGCTTTCTGTACTAAGTAATTTGAACTCTTAATTTTCCTTTATAAAATTAGAATTTCTCTTCAGAATTAAAGGGATTTTTAATTAATTAAATGATTAATTTTTAATTACTATGCTTAGGTCTTTGTCATCAATAAGAATTCACATCTGTGCATGAGCCTAGTACTTTTGGTTTTAATAATGAGTTAAGTTTCTGTAAGTGTGCTTAGATCACTTGCCTCAATATTGTTTATTAGTAGATGGGGATGGGATACATGAAAATAACTTCCTTGATTTGCCACCAGAAAGTTATAGTTCAAGGTAGGACAACTGTGAAAGGTTTATTCATTTAGAATTAAATGCTGTACTTGGGAAAAAATTCATTCCAAGTAACCCATTCCATTGTGGTTTACAAGTTTTCCCTTGTATTCCATAAATTTTCAATACCTAGAACATAAAAATCTCAGGTTTTATTTTTTGCCAAATCAGTTGGGCCCATTTGGTGAGCCCTTTATAGCAGAGTCCCTTCTCTGTACTGTAGGGAATTAGCAAGATAGCCATTTGTAAGTTTCATAACACATTGGCTCAAAATGGATATTGTTAAGATGCTTGTTCTCTAATGTGTTCCTAAGTGATAGAACACAGTAATGATGAGGATATAAATGAAAGACCTGCAATTTCTCCTAACTTGGCTTCTTTTCATCTGTAGTTTTTTTTTTTTTTTTTTGAGGAGTGGACGCATCACTGCCCCTTGGTGGGAGTGAGAGGCCCAGCCTTGCTCCTGGAGAGCTGCTGCTGGATTTGAACCGCCAACCTTGTGGGCCGCAGTCTCACACATAACCACTACGCCACCAGGGCTCAGCCCCTCATCTGTAGTTTTATTGTGATATTTCACATATACTTCCATAATTAAGTTACATTTTTAAAAAGTTGTATATATATCACTAAATCAGTTTCACATCCTTTCCCCCTCCTGTGTTAAATGATTTTCACCTCAATTTTCCTTAAATATCCCCTCCTTTCCTTCCTAGTATCTTTCCTATACTATACTAGTAATTAGCACTATATATCCATGCAACCTGTGCTTCAGAACCTGGGAAGCATATCCACAATATATACAAAACTGTATGCATTAAAAAAAGAAAAGCATACCAGTAATATTAAAATAAACCAAAGAAAAACCTCTGTCAAGAAATAAAGCAATAGATATTTAAATGTAGAACAAGTCCAGAATGGTCACAACAAAGAGTAAATGGCAAAGTATTATACCATAGTACCACCCACCATTGTTTTAACAGCAAGGTTATTCATGCCCGTCTACGGTGGTCATGGTCAGAGGAGATCTGCCAGAGGCTTAATCCAAATAGGTCCTCTGCAGATGAATTTTGGGCCCATACTCTTATCCATAGCTTTCTACAAAGTGGGTTTTCACAATTTAAGCTCTTAAACCTTTCCCTTCATTCTATTTGCATTTTGTTATTTGTCATCTTTGCATAACATGGACTGCTTCACTTCTTGCATGTGAACTTGGTTGTCACCTCATTTAGGTGGCTGCTTATTTAAATATAAACCTTTAAGATCACAGATTTTATGTAGCAGGGCACCACCTATATCCTTCACACTTTGCTGTAACACTCATTTTTTCCAGTTAGCACTTTAAAGGCTAGTGTCAACATACCTTCTGGAATATAGCCAGTACTATTAAAAGAATCTCAACCCCAAATTACTAAGCACCTTTATTTTGGTTCTTGAGTATTTATTTCATTATTACTTTTCTTATTTTGTTTTTTAGTCATTTTATTAGGGACTCATGCAACTCTTATCATATTCCATACATCTATCCATGGTATGCCAAGCACATTTGTACATTTGTTGCCTTCATAATTCTCAAAACAGTTGCTTTCTATTTAAGCCCTTGGTATAGCTCATTTTTTCTCCTCTATCTCCTCACCCCCTTCCTCATGAATCCTTGATAATTTATAAATTATTATTTTGTCCTCTCATACACTGTCCGATGTTTCCCTTCACACACTTCGCTGTTGTCTGTACCCCAGGGAGGAGTTTATGTATAGATGCTTATTATCGTTCCTCCTTTCTACCTCTACCTTCCCTCCACTTCTGGTATCGCCGTTCTCACCACTGGTGCTGAAGGGACCATCTGTCCTGGATTTCCCACGTTTGCGGTTCTTATCTGTACCAGTGTACATCCTCTGTCGAGATTTATAAGGTAGAATTGGGATCATGGAAGCGGTGGGGAGGAAGCATTAAGGACCAAAGGAAAGTTGTATGTTTCATCATTGCTACACTACACCCTGACTGGTTGTCTCTTCCCCACGACCCTTCTGTTAGGGAATGTCGCGTTACCTACAGATGAACTTTGTGTCCCCAATCTGAACTCCCCCTCATTTATAATGATAAAATTATTAGTTCTTTGATGGCTGATATAGGATTCCTTGGACAACTCGTCATACAGGCTGGTGTGCTTCTTCCATGTGGGCTTTGTTGCTTCTGAGCTGGATGGCCACTAGTTTGTTTTTAAGCCTTTAAGACCCCAGATGCCATATTTTTTGATAGCTGGCCTCCGTCAGCTTTCTCACCAATTTTGCTTATGCACACATTTTGTCTTCAGTGATCGTGTTGGGAAGATGAGCATTATGGGATGCCAATTTAATAGAACAAAGTGTTTTTGCATTGAGGAAGTACTTGAGTGGAGGCCCGATGTCTATCTCCTATCTTAAATCTAATCCTATAAGTATATGCACACACATGTATTTCCCCATCATCATACCTAATTATATTTACCTAACCTATTGTCTGTATTGTAGACATTTTCTGTGATACTTCTATTCTGATAGTCTTTTATATATTTTGACTAGGTTTTCATTTGTTTTCCTATAGCCATACTTTCAATGACAAAGTAGATGGAATGCAAATTCCTTTTTGATAGCATTGTTTTAAAATTTTTATCTTTTGAAAATACACGGTAAAGCACATTTAAACAGTTTCTACCTGTTTATTTCTCAGTTACATTGATTCTAGTTTTGAATTATGAACCACTCATCTGTCTTTCTGTGTTGTTGTTGCTGCCAAACACCCCCGCCCCAATAAAGTTCACTCTTAGAATCTTTACTCCAATCTATTGAACTACTACTGTCAATTTGATTCTCATTTATAAAGATCATAAAGAACACAGTATTCAAAGCAGGCATTTGTTTGGTCAGCCAAACAATATTTAGCTTGAAGATGATGACTTCTTGAGATAAATTTGGTTTAAAGTTCATATATTACCCTACAGCAATAGAATCAGGGCTTCATGTAGCCTCTATAACTCCTGGTTTGCATCCCTCTTTCCGCTTTATTCAGGAATCTTCTTTAGACTCATAGCAAAATGTTCAGTAATGGTAACTGGGTAATACCAATTCTTGTCTGATGGCAAAGAGCAGTGATTAAACTGGGCATTTAGCAACACATTCCAATTCTCCCATTCCTTTTTCTCCTCTTTCTGTTTCTCCAGTGACCACTTTGAGAATTCCTAGACGTTATATAAGGAATTAAGAGGTAGACCTTACTAGGGTGTGAACGCCTTAGTAAGTCAATTGAGATGTACCATGACCCTAAACCTCAACTCCAAAGTATTAAGCAAAATGCTAGCTTCGTACCTGGCAATTTTAGATATTTGTTAGGTGTATATTTGTTCTAGCAATTAGGTTTAAAGATTTATTTTAGTTATGTTTTATTGGGATTTGTTTTAGTAATTTGTATACTACATTTAGCATTGGGTTCTTAACTGCAAGGATGGTGGTTCAAACCTACCATCTGTTCCATGAAAGAAAGATGAAACTTTGTGCTTCCTTAAAGATAAATGACTTACTTAAAGACTATAGAGACCATAAGGAGCATTCTTCTCTGTCCTATAGGGCTTTTGCAAATTGGAATTTACCCAACGGCACACCTAATGCGGTGTGAGGCATCTAGAACTCTTGACTGCTGTTTCTATGAGCATTGCCCGGATCCAAGGAAGATGAGTTCCATTTATCTTGGCAATGCTTATCGGTTTAGTTGTTAGACTCTGGTCTTTGAGGTGCAAGCCATACTAAAGGCTGCAGTCCTTCATCTTTCTCAGCAAGTGCTTAAAGCCCCCACACCTTCAGCAAACACAGTGGTCATCTGCATATCTCTGGTTATTCATTTCTCCAATCCTGATGGTACCTTTTTCTTCAATAATATGGGGTCTTTGATTATCTGCTCAGCATCGAGATAAAGTATGGTGAAAGGATACAACTCTGATGTACAGCTTTCCTGATTTTAAAGCATGCACTAGTCCTTGTTCTGTTTATACAACCACATCTTGTTCTGTATACACATTCCACATGAGCACAGTGAAGTTTTTTGGAATTTCTATTCTCGAGAGTATCCATAGTTTGTTATGATTCACACAGTCCAATACCTTGGCATATTGAATAAAACAAGTAAATATCTGTTTCGTATTCTGAAGCAAGAGCCATTTGATATTAGCAGCGATGTCTCTCCTTCTATGTCATCTGAATCTGACCAGACTCTCAGGCAGCTCCCTGGTACTACACTGTTGTGCCTGTTGTTGGGTGATCCTTAGCAAAATGTTAATTGTTTGTGACATTAGTGATAGTTTCATGATTTGAGCTTCTATTAAATAACCTTTGGAATGGGTGTATAAAGGGCTCTCTTCCAAACAGCTGACCAAAAAGTTGCCTATCATATTTTCTGAGTAAATAAATGAGTGAGTACTTAGAACAAAAGCTTCATTAACTTGTTGAAACATCTCACTTGTTACTTCATGAATTCTTAGAGCCTTGTTTTTGTCTAATGAACACAGTGCATCTTGGACAACGTCCTGCAGTAACTTTGGCTTTTTCTCATATGCTGCCTCTCAAAATGGTGAAGGTGTACTATTTCTTTTGGGTACAACTGTTACTCTTTCCATCTCTTTGGATGTCTCATGCATCATTCAGTATATGCCCATAAACTTAAAACTACAATTATGACATTTCTGAATTCCTTCTAACCCTATATAATAAGGTAGAATAGTCCTTATGAGATCGAAACTCTTCACAAAAATAGAAATTCTTACTCTCTTCCGAGGATTGACAAGTTGTTTTGAACTGCTGAAAACCTTCAGGTTAGCAGTTCAGGGTAAAACCACTATTCCACTAGTGGGAAACTGTGCCCCAGCACCATCTCTAATTGCTCTGGTCTCCAGGTCATGGTCTGTTTTAGTATGTCTTTCGATTTCATCATATTCTCTGGGTCGGGAGAGACTAGATGTTTTGTCTTAGATGACTGATCACCATCTTTTAACCCCACTTATTACCAGTTAGGACATAGGTCATTGTATTTGTGAATTGTGTTATGCCAGTTGACCCATGTCCCTTAAGATTCCCATAAAGTTTTAATACAGTGTTAAAACAATGCCAAAATGATATATTATGTCCAATTTCACAGAAATATATTGTGAACCTGTTAATAGCCTGTAGATAAAATCTTACTGAATGCTGCCAATAATCTGATTGATTATTCATTGGCAGCTAAAAAATACTACTTTGTATCCATTGTGCCAAGCTGATAAAGAAATATAATAGCATAGATTATCTAAGGTTGGGTGAGACCATTTTTTGCTCCATTGACCTTTTTTGTTTTTAAGTACCTATGTTTAGATTATAAAAATATTGCCCTTTATTAAAGGGCAGTAAATAGTAAGTTGAGGGTGTAATTAATACACAAAAGTGTGGTTTTACAAATAAACATTTATATTATCTGATTAACAAACCATGTTGTGGTTTATGGGAAATAATGCTTTATTGTGAGAGGACACTTGAATTTGAGAAAGCAACTCTTGCCATTGATCAAGAAACACTGTTTTCATTTGTTATTAAAAAATGCAGTTTAGCTTCTTGTTCTAAAAATCATATTTTTAAAAAAATATTGAAGCAAGGATTATGCTTAACATTTTGCATAAATCAATCCAGTTACCAACTAAAAACAACTAGGAAATGGGTAGTAATGGCTTTCATTATAAGATAGACTTAAGTTCAAATTATTGGAGAGAAAAAGCAAAGTGGCATTTAAGACTTGGCTGTCTTGTTTCCAAATCCTGTGCTCTTCACACTGTCATACATAGTTCTTCATTTTGGAGAATATTGTGGATAATATGCTAATACTTTCCTGAAGAAATTCTTTTTGTAGGGAGAGAATAAACTCTCTTACTTTAAAGTGATTTTTCTGCAAGTTAGTTTTACTCCAATTCTAATTAATATTGATATATTCACAATAGAAGTATAACATAAAGTGCTTAAAAGATTGCAAAAAAACAACAAAAAAAAGGATATTACTTTCTATTTAGGCGTGAATTACCCTTCACTAAATCGGCACATCTCACCAATCCTTGGAATGAACATAAGCCAGTAAAGATTGGACGTGATGGACAGGTTTGTCATTTTAATTGCTTTTTTAAAACACACATTTAGGGCTGAGCCCCGGTGGCGTAAGTGATTGAATGTGGGACTGTGGCCTGCAGGCTTGGGGGTTCAAATCCAGCGGCGGCTCTCAGGAGCAGCGCTGGGAACGCCCACGACCACCAGAGGCAGTGATGCCCCTGTCTCTCCCCCACCCCCCCCCCCAAAAAAAAAAAAAAAGAAAGAAAAAGCCAAAAAACCCCACACATTTAATTTGGCCTGTTTGTTTGGTACATATTAGACATTGATAGGTAAATATTCTTGTTCAAACTGGTGTATCCATATACTAAGGGCACATTGTAGTAATGCCATTTGACATCTTTCTGAAGCTTTTTGCATAGACAGAAGCTTTGTGAAAAGATGTGTTTTTTTTTTTTTTTAAGACTTACGTATTTTTACTTAGGATTTCAAGTGTGAAATTTTGAGCTGGAAATGTTGCATTGATTTTCACTGTTTACCAAAGTGGGTGGTCAACCCCTAGAGGACATTGAAATGATCCAGGAGATCTGCAGAAGCAGATACTTTTAATTGCAAGGCCACTGCTTAGTAATTCATTTCTGCAAAAGGAATTTTGCGTGGCTACCTGTTTTTAAAATAAAGTCAAATGTTTGCCCTCTAAATTGCACAAGAGTTTGAACTAGAAATAATACTGTTTTTATTACTTTTATTTGAAATTTAAAGTCAGTTTCTTAAATTCTTCTTAAAGCTAAGTTAGTTTGCTTTTATAGTTAATGCATTTAAGTTTATTTAGCAGTTTATAATTGTTAATGACACACAGTAACATAATTAGAAGATTGGGTATAAGTATCAGGTAATACTTTTATTTCTGTTCTTCACGAATTAAAATCCTGATACTTCCAAAATTGATGTTATGTGGAGGTATGTATGTTCTACAGTATTAAGTGGGAGACTTTGTCCTGGCAGTTTAATATTTGCACAAAGAAATCGTTTGTGAAGGATTGCCACAGAGCTTTAAGCCACTTCTTTGGAGATTTTGTACTTTCAACTTTTATACTTTGTATAAAAATATAAAGTGTGTTAGATTTTAAATCTGTAAGACTTATAAATGAATCCCACTTCATTCTCAGTTCTTTAGAACAAAGGATCCAAGTCAGTTTGTGTTATGTTTCATACTTTTAAAAGGTTCTTTTGTCAGTTTATAAATTGTAATTTTCATATTCCAGGAAATTGAACTCGAATGTGGAACCCAGCTTTGTCTTCTGTTTCCCCCCGATGAAAGTATTGACTTGTATCAGGTCATTCATAAAATGCGTCACAAGAGAAGAATGCATTCTCAGCCCCGATCACGAGGACGTCCATCCCGTCGAGAACCAGTCCGGGATGTGGGAAGGTTAGAAACGTTCTTTGGACTGATAATAGGCACATGTATCAGAATAACATGATGGAGGAATGTGATTCGTCAAAAGTTTGTCCTGCGGTAAAGAAGAAAGAGAAAATCCTCAAATCAAGCTGCATGGACTAGTTTGTGGCTTCATTGAGGATTTCACATGGTCACCTTGGTTTCTGTCATTTTTCAAGAGGAAAATGGGGATCTGTCCTTAAGCAGAAAAAAGTATTTGCTAGAATGATAGCTTAGATGAGATGATAATCTGACAATGCTACTATGTATGCAATTGAAATACTAGGTAGGCATTTGTTACTGAAACCAGGCTAGAAAGGAAGAGGAGGAGGAGGAAGCCTTTATTTGCAAAATTGTTAATATTTTGTAAAAAGCCTTTTCTTTCAGGTATGTCTCTGGATAAGCCTTATCAGATATGGGACTTTATAAAGGATCACTAATATTTTTTCAGAAGATGACGCCTCGTGTAGAGGATAAAATATTTTAATTTATTTTGTTCAAGAGGAGCAATATTGGGACTGTTTCAAATTTTACCACCGTGATGCGTTAACCCCATTGCCAAATATTCTCTAACACGTACCCACTGAATTCATACATCTTGCCGAGCTTCAGAAAACAATAGGTTCTTTCCAAAGGGGATCAAGTGGCCTTGGGAGACCCGGCAACAAACCAAAAAGAAGGGCTGTTGCTGTGTCTGTTTACAACTTTTCCAGATGCTGGCAGTACCTGTGGACTTAAAAGTTTTATTAGAGGATCGCCATGGTTATTGATCACTACCTTATGAACTAAGCAGCATTTTCCAGAAAAAGGGGGTTTAACTTGTTACAGAATTGGAGAAATCTTTGCAAAGGACTGATTTAAGCCCTTCTACCCAACACCTTTCCCTGTGTAGATTTGCATACAGCTAAACCTAAAATATTCTTCTAAAGACTGTTGGAAGTATGGTTGATGGGATGAAACCTTGGTTAAGTTTCCTTTTGATGGAAACGCCTGTGGTAGGTACAGATAATTCAACAAGAGTCCCCATTTCTTTGAGCTTAAAAAGGACACTGGAGTAGGTAGGAGGAAACCTGGCAGAGTCCCTTATTTTTGGCCTAAAAGGACTGAGCACCAAGATGTCTTTTGAATTTTTAAGCTAAGAGCTTTCCAGTGCAATACAGTGTATGCAAGTGAAGTTTTTACCTCAGTTTTGCAATGGACTGCAAACTATACTAATTACACCACCACACCTTCTCAAGCCTGCCAGGGCCTCCATTTATGTATGTGGCTTACAGCTTAAAGTCAGTAGTTGGACTACTATATGAACTGTTACTATCATGTTTTATACCGGTCGTAAATGCACTACCCCAACTACAAGAAAGCGGTATGTTTGTTTTTTTAAAATAGCTTTTAATTTTCTTAGTCTTACTGTAGTTGCAACTGTTTTATTCTGTTGTGGGGCTTGGGGTTATTTCATTTAACTTTGTAGTTTGACTGAATAAGTTAAACTTGTATAAATGAAGACAGTATTCAGAAAAGATAGACTAGTGATGTCAGGTCAATTTAGTTTTTATTTGGTATTAACAGTAAGAGGGTATTTCTTACTAAAAAACTTGACCTTTAAGAATTTTGTTTAGCTCTTTACTAAAATGCTCAGTAAAATGAAGTGTACTTAGTAGTATCTTAAAACAGCCATCCAGATTTATAGAAGACCGTAAAGAGCAACTCTCTGCACACAGTAAAATTTAACCTGCTAAAGAATAGCTTGGGTTCATTATATGTACTGTGTTAAGACTGTTTCTATTACTTGCCAATTTATAAAAAGCCAATTATACTTTAAGGCACAATTTTTAGGGAAAATAATTTTCGTAATTCCTAAATGTAATTAACTGTAGAAATTTTTCAACAATATTAAGATTTTTAAAACTTTTGTGTAAATATGGTTTTTACTAAGTATCATTTTGTATGATTATGTAAAAAGTATAATTTTGTGCAAAGGAGATAATTTTTCAAGAATGGCAGTAATTTTGGATTTAATTAAAAATGACTAGTAAATTTAAATATATAGGCTTTAGTATTATATAACAACATAGCCCTTTTTCTTTTTCACCTGAATGGAGATATTATTTTGAAAAAGTGTTTTTTGTTAAGCTGTATATTTGGTTTGTTAAACTGAGTATTTAGTTTGAAGGTTATTTTGTTTAGGATACTAAACTGTAACTTACATGGTTTGAACAGGGTTGTTCTTACTTGTCTCTTCATAGTATATGAGATTACAGAGTAGTAGCCTTTAAGCAGTATGTAAGATTTGGTTCCTTGTAATTAATTTTAAGGGATTAGAATGTAGGAAGTTGAAGGCTACTCACTAAAAATTAAGACATTTATGAGAAACAATGAACTAATCCTTTTACTTATTTCTGTCAAAAACTCTTGCATTGCTATTTGTTCTCCCAGTTGTTTCTGGTTTAATTTCTAATGTGTCTAATTTGTGTAGGCGTCGACCAGAAGATTATGATATTCATAACAGCAGAAAGAAACCAAGGATTGACTATCCCCCTGAGTTTCACCAGAGACCAGGTTAATATTTTATAATCCTGCAGATATTTCACTTAGAATTCTTTTAAAAAAGACATACACTTCTATCTTTCTCATTTTGAAAGTGAGTAGAACATGAATACACATATATATACTTGAGTATAAGCTGAGTTCTTCAGCCCATTTTTTATACAGCTTTGGTGGTAAAATTAGATGCGTCCGCTGATACTCAGGTTGGCTGATACTTGAGTTCTTACGGTGACTTTAGGAAATCTCATTGATCCTCCTTATTGCTACTGAATTGCTGTCTGAAATTACTAATTTCAGTAAATACTGTCATTACTGTCTGAAACAGCTAATTATTGAACAAGGGAAGCTTAACCTGCACATGTATTAATAGTAAATGAATTTAGTGAAAGCTAGTTGGTTAAAAGTTTTTATTCCCTGTGGTACTTAGAAATTCATGTGGTATATATGTTTAGTTGGAAACTGAAGCTGTGCCATATATTTTTAATTTAAAAAATTAACGTGATGTTTTTGGGGAGGACTCAAGAAGCATTTCATTTATAATTTAAAAACTAATTTATTTTTAAGATATAGTTAAAACAGTGGTGCATTTATAAAACTTAGATGATTTGGAAATTGGTGTTGGTGAGATTAAAAGCATTATTCAACAAGTTACTTGATAAACCTTATTCTTCAAATTTAGAGATTATGCTGGAAGTAAAATTAGTTTTTCCTCAGAAATGTGACTACTCACTCATTTTTACATTTAATTAACTGGATCTTGATTAAAAGGAGGAGGAAAGAAAAAACTTTTGCATCTCTTCATGATTCTTTAATTAAAATTGCATATTTCATTTTTGCAGTTTTGTGTTCCTCCTCAAATTTGGATTTTTAAAAACTGGTTTACTTAGAAGGCATTTACGGTGGAAGATAAACATTGTATAAAGAAACTCCAATTACAGTGCCTTGAGTAGCTCATCTACCCTACCCATCTCGGTGGTGCAGAATGAAGACATTTTCTTTCTTTTTTTTGAAGACATTTTCTATTAAGGTTGATTAATGGGTGAAGATCCACAACAGAGCTTCTCAAACAATTCACAATTCTGTGGAATAACATTATTTACTTAAGTTCTTCTTAAGATAATCATGTAACCCAAGAAGAAAATTTGCAAATGGAGTAATATAAATAGCATCCATCCCTAAAAGCACGCATTTCATGGAAAGAATTGAATTGAGTGGTAAGGAAGGTTTGATTATAATGCCATCATAAAAATTTATGTATTTTTTATACTAAAATGCTTGCTGTTTGAACAGGGTATTTAAAGGACCCACGATACCAGGAAGTGGACAGGTAAGTTGGGTTAACTGTTGCTTAGTTTTGAATTACATTCTTGGAACTAGTATATGAATTACCTGAATTTAGTTTCACAAATCTTATTCCCAACAGACGATTTTCAGGAGTTCGCCGAGATGTGTTTTTAAATGGGGTAAGCATTACACTTTAAAGATTTAATGTAGAGAAAACCAGGATCTAATTTATTTTGTAGTCCTGAATATGATAATGACATTATTGTCTTTAATTTTAGTCCTACAATGACTATGTGAGGGAATTCCATAACATGGGACCACCACCACCTTGGCAAGGAATGGTTTGTATTCTTATTTTGCAAGTTACTTAACTTCATTTTGTAGTTCTTAATACTTTGCATATTTAGTGATCAAGTGATTAGTATCAAGAGGCTTAAAAATACATACTAAAGGTTAATAAGTAGCTATTGGTTATATTAATAATACAGACCTAACGAATGACTGCAGTAGCTTATTCTGTAAAATAAACTGCTAGTTTAGTTCACATATCTTCTCAAATCGCTGGTTAAATTTCATAATACATGCCCCTCTGTTTTTATCCTTTTATTGGGGGCTTGTACAACTCTTCTCATAATCCATATACATCAGTTAAAACAGGCATGTTTGTACATGTTTTCCTCATTCTTTAGACATTCACTTTCTGTTGAGTCACTGTTATCAGCTCCACCCCACACCGCCCCATAATTTGCATTTTTTGTAAAACTTTTGGACATTTAGTCATTCTGTGGCTCATATAGTAAATAGTTGGTACTTACTCTCGCAAATACTTAGTACTGTGTTGCTTATTGCAATGGTGAGAGATGAACATTTTTTTAGAAAAACATTTTATTAGGAAGTCTTACAGGAATGATTGCAATCCATAGTTCATTAGATCGAGCAGAGTTTTATAATTGCTGTGCTCAAAATTTTCAGTACATTTTATTTTCTTCTTGAATTCCTTGATAACAACCTCCCCTTTTCCACCACTACCTGAACTTAGTATGCTATATATTAATTGTTTTCATTCTTTTTTTTTTTTTTTACCTTAAGCTTGCACCATCCCATATATCCATTCTCCTTAAAATCTGATGTTGATTCCCTTCGAGTGGGTTTATATAGTCATCATAGATAGGTTTCCTCCTCCTTTGAAATGAGCGTTCTCATACACAAATTTTTTTTGAAATAGTACTAGCGTCATTGGGATTGTCCTTGAGAAAACAATTTTACATAATACATAAAAGAGCTAGCATTGAAAAAAACCAAAATAACTTGATTGAGTCGACTCATACAGCAACCCTGTAGGACAAGGTAGAACTGCTTTTTGGGTTTCTGAGCCATTTATTCTTTATGGCCTTTAGTTAAAAGCCCATCAAACCTCTGCCATCAAAACTTGCTAAGTTTAGCACATAGTGCATAGTAATACTATGCATAGTTATAATAAATATAACTGTTTAAAGGAAGGTTAACTGAGCTATGGTTTTTCTTAATTCCTCTAAGAAAATGAATGTTCGTTAGAATATTAGCGATAGCTAAAGTGTTAATTTCTGAGGAATAAAAACTCAAAGGTTTGGCTGAGCCCCAGTGGCCTAGTGGTTGTGCGCGGGTCTGTGATCCACTGGGATGGAGGTTCAATTCCAGCTCCACTGAGCAAAGGCTGGGCCTCCTACTCCCACCACCTGAGGGCAGTGATGCCAAAAAAAAAAAGCAACTCAAAGGTTTAAGTTGCTTTTATTGTTTGTTTTTTAATGTATTCTTTAGTGAGACCACTTTTTCTGACTTACTGTTTCATTTAAGTTATAAATTTGATGTTACTCCAAACATTTTTTTTACTCCAAACATTTTTAAAGATTTTTTTCCCTTTAGTGTCTATGTAATTAAAAGTTGAATTATTATCTTAGCACTCAGAGTAGTATTATTTTATAATACCATTTAAAGCTTAATAACTTTCACTCCTTTTTCTTTTCCTTCAGTATTTATTAGGAGTCCTGGCAGTGTAGTGGGTTATAAGTTGGGCTGCTAGCTACAAGGTTAGCATTTTGGACTCACCAGCTGTTTTGAGGGAGAAAAATGAGGTGTTTCTGCTCCCCTCAAGGCTTATAGAAAGGAACAGTTTTAAGTTGTCGTCTCTCCTATAAGGTCACTATGAATCAGAATCAGATGGATGGCCGTGAGTTTTTGGTTTTGGTTTTAGATCATTTTATTGAGGGCTTTTAGAACTCTTGTTACAATTCATACATCATTTGAACCTGACATATTAGTACATATACCCCGTTATTCTTTTCTAGACATTTACTTTCCATTGAGCCCTTGGAATCAGTTCCTCTTTTTTCCCCTTCTTCCTCCCCCCCACCTCCCAAACCCCACCCCTCATGACCCCTTGATAGATTATAGATAGATATTTTCAAATCTCACACTGACCGCTGTCTCCCTTCCCTCTCATGTCTGTTGTTCTTCCCCCTGGATGGGGGCATGTGCTTATGTGCCGTTCATCGCAATTGATACCCACCTCCTTTCCTACCTTATTCCCATCTTGCCCATACCCTTTTGGTACTTGTATTTTCTTTCTTTCTTTCTTTTTTTTTTGGTACTTGTATTTTCATTCCTTTTCCTGGGTTCCATATGTCGTGAGTTTTTTCTCTTTCCTATACCTATGTACATGCTCCCATCTGTTCCAGAGTGAGGAGTGGCACAGGGGTTATAATAGTGGGGGGTTAGGAAGGATCAGTGGTATGTTTTGTGATCTACTGCACCTTGATTGACTCATCTCCTCCTGCGACCCTTCTGGGAAGATGTTCCATTGTCCACAGATGGGCTCTGGATCTCCGCTCTGACCCCTCCTCCATTCTCACCAATGCATTTTTGTTTGTTTACTGTTAGTTGTGAGTCTTCTGGTGCCATTTTCCTGGTCTCAGTGATACCTCTCGATCACAGCAACTGGTGTGCTTCATCCATGTGGACTTGTTGCTTCACTGTTGTATGGCATCTTGTTTAACATCAAGCCTATAAGACCCCAGACACTATACTTTTTTAAAAACTGGGCACCATTCTCTCGTCTTCACTGCATCCTCATTGTATTGCCTTATAAATATGTGTACATAGGCCAATACTTCTATTGTTGTAGATTAATGTGTTTACATGAGTGCACACCTTTGTTTCTGTCCTTAGCTATGCCTTTTCTTCCTAGAGGTGGTCTCTGGTTCCTTTTGCCTCCTCTGGCCCCGCCATCACTATCCCTTCTTCCTTTTCTTGAATGCTGCCTGTCCACTAGCTTGTTGCTCTAATACTCACAGGATCTCTACTCTCTTGTAGAGAGGTTTTGATTCCCTAGTTGTTCTCCTGTCCATACCCTTTTCCCAACCTCCTCCTTTCCCCTCTACCTTCCGTGGCCATTTGCCCCATTTCCTTCTCCCTGAGCTTTCCTCCCTTGTCTGACCCATGTAAGTAGGCAAAATGGCAATGTCCTAGTCCGAAGAATAAGAAAACACAAGGATGAAATAAGAAAAGGAGAGAAAAAGACGCGAAGGAAAGGAAGGGGGAAAAAAATTCTAGCATAGGTCCAGGTCTATTCACTGTCCCCAGAGCCCCTCCCCCCTGGTCCCGGGGAAGATCCGGGGCATGCCCCTCCTTGCCTGGAGTCCATTTTGGGGACTTGTCAGGGGCTCCGTGGATTGGTTTAACTCCACTGGCTCATCTGTTATGCTCCATTCCCCCACTGTCTCTCCACCATGTTTTCCCCTTGTCTTCTTTCACCATAATCCCTAGTTAGGGACAACATGTCTTGAGTTGTTGGTAGACCCACAGTCCTCTGTGCCTTAGTAGCACTATGCAGTGACCTCATCCTGTGGGCTTGGTGTTCCTCTATGGTGTGTAGACTGACAGTCCCTTTCTATTTTTCCCTTCCTTTGCTTCCTTCTGGGCATGATAAGTCAGTTCCTTTTCCTCACCTGAAGGTCTGGTGTTGTTCTCAGCAACACACACTTCCAGGACAAGGGGTCAGGCTGCTTCTGGTGGGGACTGGCCCTGTAGTCTAATCTTCACGGATTCCTCCATATGTTACATTGTTCTCCTGTTTTGGCATGTCATGGATGGGGTCTGTATACACACTACAATTCTGTGAATAAACAATTCTCTTCTCCCTCAGGGGTGGTAGTACCCTGTTCCCCCCATTTCATCATCTCAGTTTCTTCCCACTCCCATTTTCCCTCCATCTCCCCTTTTTTAATGTTGGATTCACATGTACCTCCCTGGATTTGGTCTGACCTCCACCCGACTGCCTATGTGCCTCCACTCGTATGTTTTGAGATATGTGTCTTTTCTTCTTCACCTGCTGTGTTGATTATATTTACTTCAGAGGACTTGTGTTATTCTGTATTTACTCATGTATGAGCCGAGTTTTTCAGCACTTTTTTAATGCAGTTTTTGTGGTAAAATTAGGAGCCGTGGCTGATACTTTGGTTGACTTATACTCGACAACATACAGTACGTGTCCTTGAGATTGGCTTACCTTGCTTGACAATTCTTTCCAACTCTTCCCATGAAATGACATGTTTTATGTGGTCATCTGTGCGTTTTAGTTCTGCATAATGCTCCATTGTGTGTATGTGCCAGTTTACAAATCCACTTGTCTATCAATGGAAACTTAGGTTGTTTCCAATTCTCTGCGATTTTGAATTGCGCCACAATAAACATTGGAGTGCAGATGACCGGTTGTGGTTTATTTCTTAACGTCTCTGGGTCTATGCCCAGTAGAGGGAAGACTGCTGAGTCATAAGGTAGATAAATTTCCATTTTCTTCAAGTATTGTCAGGTTGCTTTCCACAGTGGCTGTGGATACCTACAATGACCACGAGCAGTGGAGGAGAGTTCCTGTTTCACCATATCCCCTCCAAAATTAGTTGCTCTCTGATTTTCTGATTTGGGCTAACCTCAGGAGTGATAGATGATATCTCATGGTGGTTTTAATTTGCGTTTCTTTTGTGGCTAGTGAGTGGGATCACTTTCTCGTGTTTATTGGCCATATGGGTCTCCTTCCTAGTGAAATTTCTTTTCAGTTCTTTGCCCACTTTCTTCTTTTTGCAGGCCAGAAGGGTGTTTTAGCTATTAGTAATAAGCCTTTTGTGTGAAGTGTCATTACTAAAAATTCTCTCACAGTCTGTGGGTTCCCTTGTTAACCTTTTGGTGAAGTCTTTTGCGGTACACAGGTTTTTTATTCTTAATAAATCCCATTTGTTGATTTCCAGTTCACCTACAACGATCTTAGGCTAGTCATGATTCCTTCCTCGATGGTCCAGATGGTTTGGGGTTTTACTTCTATGTCTGTGATCCATCTTGAGCTTGTTCTTGTGCATGAGGTGAGGTAAACATCCTGCTTAATTTTTTTCTACATGTGGATATTCATTGTGTCCAGCACCACTTGTTAAAGCGGATGACATTTGCCTCCCACATGATGCTTTTGAGACCCTTATTGAAGATCAGTTGTCTATATGCTGATAGTTTTACTTCTGAGTTTTCTATTCTTTTCCACTAGTCCATGTATCTGTCATTATGCCAGCCCCACACTGTTTTGACCACTTTATGTAGTAGGTGTTACAATCAGGTAAAGTGAGATCTCCAACTTTGTCTTTCCCCTTGAGGAGTTCTCCGCTCATTTTGAGCTTCTTCCTTTTCCATATAACATTGGTGGTCACTTTTTCCAAATCTTTGAAGAAGGTTGTTGATATTTCAATCAGAATACCTTTAATCTTTTTAAAAAAATTTTTTTTAAAAATTTTATTGGGGGTTCTTACAGCTACTACAACATTCGGCACATCATTTGTATCAAGCACATTTGCACACATATTTCCACATACATTTCCCAGTTTTTTCCACTTGAGCCCCCGATACAAACTCCTTTAAAAAAAAAAGCACAAAACCTCCCCTTTCCCCTCCCCCCCTCTTTTTAAAAATTAATCACCCTATTGGGGGGCCCCTACAACTCCCATCACAATCCCTAACAACATCAGTTGTATTCAGGCCACCCCCACACACCCATTGCCATCATCACTGTCAAAACATTCTCCCTCCCTCCAGGCCCCCACCATCAGCTCCCTATACTCCCCTTCCTCCACCCCCTCCCCCCGAACCCTTAGTAATTTACAAATTATTTTTTCATCCTGTACACTGTACAATGTGTCCCAACACTCACTTCCCTGTTGTCCGTGCCCCAGAGAGGAGGCCACGAGCAGATCCCTGAAGTTGGCTCTCCCTCTTCACTCCTCCATCCCTCCACCCTTCTGGCAGTACCACTCCCATCACTAGTCTTGATGGATCATCCATCCCAAGTTTCCCATGTTTCCAACTCCACTGTACATCTCCTGGTCTAGCTGGATTTATGTGGTAGAATTGGGGTCATGATAGTGGGAACTAGAGGAAGGTTGCACATTTCATAGCTCCCTCCCTGCATCTCAACTGACTCATCTCCTCCTTGTAACTCCTCTGCAAAAGGATGTCATCTCACCTATTGATGGGCTTTGGGTCCCCAAGCTGTACTCCCCCTCATTAATAATAATATAATTTTAGCTCATTGATACCTGACACCGGATCCCTTCACCACCTCATGATCACACAGGCTGGTGTGCTTCTTCCGTGTGGGCTTTATTGCTTCTGAGCTGAATGGCCGCTTGTTTACTCAAGCCTTTAAGTCCCCAGACGCTATATCTTTTGGTAGCCGGGCACCATCAGCTTTCTTCACCACATTTGCATATGTACACATTTGTCCTTAGGGATCATATCAGGAAAGTGAGCATGCAAAGTTGTGCTTTTGAGTTCTTGAAGCCTGATATCTCATCCCTTTGACACCTCATGATTCCACATGCTAGTGTGCTTCTTCCATGTGGGCTTTGTTGCTTCTGAGCTAGATGGCTGCTTGTTTACTTTCAAGCCTTTAAGTCCCCAGACGCTCCATCTTTTGATAGCCGGACACCATCAGCTTCTTCACCACCTTTGCTTATGCATGCATTTGTCTTCAGTGATCATGTCGGAAAGGTGAGCATTTTGGAATGCCAATTTAATAGAACAAAGTGTTCTTGAACCAAGGAGATACTTGAGTGGAGGTCCAATACCCATCTGTTGTCTTACTACTAACCCTATAAGTATACACATTAATCTCTTTCCCCATCCTCACTTACAAATATATGCCCCTATGTACCTACCTGTATTTGAACCTCTATAAATGTTCATTATCCCCCATTTCCTTCCTCTATTTCCATTTGCTTCCCTCTTGTCCCACTATCCTGCTCACTCTCCCTTTGGGTTTCAGTATTTTTTCTTTGTTACATTAGTCTTAATCAATCCCTATTGGCCTTCTCTCATCCACCTTGTCCCTGCATTTGTGTCAGTTGTTATTCCCTTTTTCCTGGGCTGGTCGACATCACCACCTTTCCCCCTCCTCCCCCTCTTCAATGTCCCCTACCCTGGAGCCATCAGACTTGTCATTTTTACCTCCAACCTCTGTCCAGTCTGTAGAGGTAGCAATATGTACAAGAAAGGTCTCCTAAAATGGAGCAATTTAAGCAAATAAAACAATGATAACAACAGCAAGAAACCCCCTCAATGTGCTATACAATATGTAACAGAATAATAAAAATAATAGCAATATAAGAACCTGTATAAAGTTCAAGGTCTGTAGTTGACCTCCTAGAGTGACCCCTAGTTGAGTTGGATGGGGTGCTAATACCCTGGCCCCAAAGTATATCCTTGTCACTTCATCTGTGACTGCGCTCTGCTGCACACGTTTAATGCTTTGCATTGGTGTGGTTGTGTTCAACAGGGTATAATCTTGACCCCGCTTCTTCTTCCTGGCCCCAATAGGCCTTGGGTCTGTGAGGGTAGCTGTATTTCTTAATGGGGCTGGCCGTGCAGTCCTCTTTGTGCAGTAGCTGTTCTGAGTGGGATTATTGCCCTGAAGGCTCAGTGGGCCAGGATGCACGTCATTCTCTCTTCCTCCCCTTTCATTTGTTCTCATGTGCTCTGATCAGGCTTATCTCACTCCCCAAGCTTCAGCTTCAGTGCTGGCCTCCAAGGCAACTTCCTCTGGTAGAGAGGTGGCTGCCCCTATAGTTGGGGTTAGGGTTGTGTTCTCAGGCCCCTCCACTGGTTCTCCACTCCATGCTGTCGTGCTGCCTTCACATGCTGGGTCTCCGGGTTAAATCTTAATAGAGAGTGCTTTGGGTAAGATTGACATCTTTACTCTGTTGAGTCTTCCAACCCATGAGCATGGAATGTTCTTAGATTTGTGGAGGTTTCTTTTGATTTCCTGTGGTAGGATCTTTTGGTTTTCCTTGTATAGGTCTTCACTTTCTTGTTGTTGTTAAATGTATTTCTAAGTATTTCAGTTTGTTCTTGGTTACTGTGAAGGTTACTGCCTTCTTGATTTCCTCTCCCTTGGGTCCTGTTCAATGTATATTGTAAACCTAGGGACTTTGTTTGCTGATCTTGTATCCTGACACTCTTCCATATTTCTCTTATCACTGTAAGTACTCCCATTGTGGAGCCTTTGGGATTTTCAGTGTACAGGATCATGTTATCTGCAAATAACGATAGTTTCACCTCCTCCTCTCTCTCCTATTTGGATGCCTTTAATGTCCTTCTGCTATCTTATGTTGTTATGTAGGGACTCCTTGAGAATTCAATGAGACATGTAAAATGTTTGTGTCAATGCCTACCTTTCTGTATTTTTTAGTATTTTAAAATATATGGGTAGACAAACATAGACATGCTAAATTGTTAAAACTGGAAATCAAGAGTGCTTATCTTGATAGACATAATTCTGTCAACCACATAGGATATTTTGAAGAACTGTAATGTCAGTCAAAGTGATTGGCTGGTTCTGATTAAATTATTCATTTGGGGCTGTTCTGTTTTTGGTGGGGAGACTGACTTACAACAATAGTTGACAGATATTTACAGCACTGGTTCTTTCCATGTTAAGCCTCCTTATCCAGGAATGGAACAGCCTCCACACCATCCGTATTACCAACATCATGCTCCACCTCCTCAAGCCCACCCTCCTTACTCAGGACATCACCCAGTACCACATGAAGCAAGATACAGAGACAAACGAGTGGTAAGTCCATAGAAATGAAAAGTGTGAAGCAACTACTTAAAAACTTTGGAGCTTATATATCGGTAGTGTGAATGGGGGAGTTGGTTCAGTGGTGGACTATTAATTGTAAACTAGTTTCAAATCTATTATTGTAAACTAATCATTTACAACTGGTTTTTATTGACAATAGTCATAATGCCCTGTGGGTTATTTAATTGGACTATAATCCTCTTATTGATTAAATCACAAATGTATTCCTTAAGTTTAGGTAATACCTATATTTAATGTTCTAGATATGTGTACTTTTTTCCTATGTGTGCATTATGAGTTAATACTAATTCCTACTTAAAATGTTTATTACTAAGTTTGTTTACATGTTATGACAGTTAATTTTCATAGGATAGATATTTTATATTAACAGATACTAAACCAATTCCACTTATTTGTAGTTTGCCAACCACTTGTATTTCACATCACCTCTCTGGTTCTTAGAGTGATGCTAACCAATGATAAAATGATATTAAGAAATTACATTAATATCTAGCTCGTTTCCTGGTGTTCATTATACTAGTGTGATTGTATTTCTTTACTCAATCACATTATCTTCCCTTTATTTGTTTTAAAAAGTAGAAATTATCTTTTAGCACTGTTGAAACCTTAAGCTGCATGCATATAGACTTATAAAGGTAGTTTGGTTGTTAAAGTAGTAGGACATTAAAATTGGAAGTTTCTAATAATCACATTGTGGTAAAACAAGTAAATAATCCTTTTATGTTCCTGCTAAGATGAAGAGTATATGCTTTAGAAGGCTGGTAGGAGCGGTAGTTCTTAACTTATTTTAAAAATACTTTTTAACTGTTTTCATACATTTTAAGTGATAAAGTCTAAATCAAATCATATTAGAACATTTTCCATTCATAGTAAAGTTGATTAAGCATTAACTTGCAGATCACAAGATTGCCATCCTAAATCTACTACCTGTTCCATAGGGTAAAGGTGGACTGACTGCCCTTGTAAAATAGGCATTCTCTGAAACCTTAAGGTGCACTTTAGTCTATGTTGTTCAGTAGGGTCATTGTGAGTTAAAATTGACTCAATAAGTGAGGAAGCTCTAGTGGTGCACTGATTAAGGGTTCAGTTGCTAACCTAAAGATTTGACAGTTTACTTCTTTAACACTGGTTTACAGACATTTCTTACATACTTACCTCTGAACATGTGTCAAATTGATGAATGAAATTGCAGTTTCTTTAAAAAAACAACCTAATTATACACTATTAAATTGCAAATAAAACTGTGGCATTTACATTTAATATGGAATTTATAGTATTAACCATATAGTATTTGAGATAATCAGTTCCATGTATCACAAGGATCATTTGGGCTAGTATGACCATCTGTAAAGTCTTTACATTTGATGCTTACTTCCTAAGACCTTTTTGACTGTGTTTTTATTTATTACTGAAATAATGCTTTCGTGAAGGAAACTGATTTACTGAGACTAATACTCAATTGACATTCACATCAAATTGATAGGTATCCATAGAGATAAGTGTACTACACAGAGAATTTCTAGATTAGAAAGCTTAGAAGAAAATTAATTTGAATATGTATTTGTCTTACTAATGGATAAAAGTCAGCACAAATAGTAGGAGGTAAATTTAAATGGTTTCTGTTATTTGGTTTAAAACACCGTGAGGCAGTCATTATTCTTTCTGTTGGTTTTGATGAGTTGGAATTGACTTAAATAGTATTGGGTTTGCTTCTTTTTTGGTGGTGGTTGGGGTGGGGGGGGAGAGTGGGGGGCCTTCACTGCCCTTTGGTGGTTGTGGGACCTACCCAGCCTTGTTGCTGCTGGATTTGAACCATCAAGCCAGCGGGCTGCAGTCCTGCACTCAACCACTACGCCACTGGTGCTCATTCTCTTTTGGTTTGTTTTTTGATTGCCAATCCTCTCCTTCAACCCAGAGATAATAGAAAGGAATGGGACCTTCAGGTTCTGTTATTTCCATTAGAAACTTGAGCACATTTTAGGTCTTAATAGAAAATACTTTACTGGTGGCAACCCATAAATATCATAGTGGAGCTGTGCTTCATCAATTTTCATTGGCTAAGTTTTAGGAAGTAGACCTATCTTGTGATTTGACTATTTTAAAATTAGTAGCCTTTTAAAAAAAAAATCCATTTATTGGCGGCCCTTACAAATCATCATTCAGTTGTATTAAGCATACTTGTATATATGTTGCCATCAACATTTCCAAAGCATTTTCTTTATACTTGAGCCCTTGGTATCATCAGCACCTCTTTTCCCCCTCTCCCACCATCATGAATCCTTGATCACTTATCTATTATTGTTATATCCTGTCTTGCAGAGTCAATGTCTCCCTTCACCCACATTTCTGTTAATCGTCCTCCTGGGGAGTGAGCTATGTAACTAACCTTGTGATGGGCTTCCCCTTTATTGCCCCACCCCACCCCCAATTCCCACTACTTCTCCTTTGGGTTTTTTCTGTCCTAAATTCCATGTTTTGAGAACTCTTCTCTGTGCAATGTGTGTACTCCCGTCTAGCCATATTTGTAAGGTAGAACTGTATCATGGTAGTGGGGGAGGAATGAAAAATTTGCTTTCGAAAATTTTTCATGTAATTCCTTTACTCAGATTAGTGCTTTCTAGTAGGCTCTACATTTCATAGAACTATGTATTATATAATTTTGTGTAGTATCTTAAGAGGTTTTAAAAAGTGTGTGGGAAAATAACATTCTTTCTCAGTGCCATTTTTCCATAACTTTTTTGAAACTTTGCTGTACTACTCCATGTTTATAAAAAGTTTACATATCCACTATGTGTATAGTGTATAATTCTGGGGGTGGGGAATAGGGTATAATTCTGTTTCTGAACTCTGTAAATTGTGCATTTATTTAAGCTGACTTGGAAAAGAAAACAAATGGATTAAGTAACGGTGCACTGAGAACTAAGGATATAATTGTTGTGCTAGGTGCCATGAACTCTATTCTGATTCATCACCACCCATATATAAATAATGAAACATTGCTCAGTCCTAGGTAATCCTCAAAATTGTTTCAATTTTTGACCTCATTTTTATAGCCACTATGCTAATTCATCTTTTCTAACATCTTCCTCTTTGTTGAGTCCCCAAGACCTTATCAAGCGTATGATGTCTTTCTCCCGGTACTGGTCTCTCCTGATAGGTCTAAGGTACATAAGACAAAGTCTCATCAACCAAGGAGTATTATGGCTGTTCATCTAAGACAAGTTCATTTGTTCCATGGTACTTTCATTATTCTTAACAGCACCAGAATCAAAAAACATGTGTTCTCATGCACAGAAGACCATTGGAAATACCATGAGGTCTGATATACCTTTATCCCCTTGTTGTTTTTTTAAAATCATGTTATTGGGGCTCATACAACTCTTCTCATGATCAATACATACATAAATTGTATGAAGACCACATATGCACATTTGTAGCCATCATCATTCTCAAAACATCCTCCTTCCACCTAGGCCCCTGTATCCTTGCTTTTCTGTAACACTTTAAAAAGGTCTCATGCAGCAGCAGATTTGCCTTGTTCAATGTGTCTTTTGAGATCTGGACTCCAGTTTCCATGAGCTTTGATTTTGAAGATAATATCAAATCCTGGATGAATTTAATCTTTTCTCTGTTTGTCTTTGTTATCCATTGGTCCAGTTGTGAAGATTCTGTTCATATTTACATTGAGTTGTAATTTATATTAAAGATTGCAGTCCTTGATCATCTTCAGCAAGTGTAACTCCTCCTTACATTCAGAAAGAAAGGTGTGCCATTGGCGTATGTCAGATTGTTAATAGGCCTTTCTCCAAACCTGATGCCAAGTTCTTTATAATTGAACTTCTCTATTTGCTAAATAAACAGATTGAATAAGTATGGGGAGAGATTATAGCCCCTTTGCACACCTTTCCTGTTGTGTTGTTTTTTCAAGAATCGTTTCATTAGCACATAATCTACTTAGCACATTAAAGATGGGACCTTTTAAAATCAAGAAGTTAAAAATCAAGCAACCAAATCAATGTGTGTGTGTGTGGGGGGGGGGGGTGTGGTTAGTAGGGATCCCAAACCCACCTGCAAGCTAACACATTAAAGACCAGATAAACTTGGGATCTGTCTTCAATGTGTTAACATACAATCTGGTAGTTCATTTTAAGAAGAGTTGTACAATCAAGGCCACAATCAATTTTAGAATATTTGTGTATTAGCTCCCTATTTTCCCTTGAACCTGTAACCCCAAACAGCCATTTATTTGGTTATTATCTCTACAGATTTACCTGTCTTGGATTTTACTTACAGAAAGACAATAACAAAGTTAAACAAGAACAAGTTAAAAATAGATCATATTATAAAGAATGTTACAGTAACTTAACATAATGGACTTCAAGTGCTATCTGTCTACAGCAAGGCTTGACTGGCCAGATAGGATTCATCAGAGGTTCAATCTATGTGTGGACCTGACGGATGGATCTCAGGGTCCACAATCATCCAGAGCCTCTTTGCAAGCCAGACATTCACAAGTTAAGTTCTGATATCACTGGCTTCTTCAGATTTGGATTATGTTATTTACAATCCTTAGATCACACAGAAGTAGCTTGATTCTTCTGTAGGGAATTTATTTAGTTGACACACCTTTCTTCATTTTTAAGCCACTCTGTTTTCCCCATTTATAGAAATGCCTCTTGGTCCATGTATGCCTTCCACATGAGTGCAATGAACAGTTCGAATCAAGGCTATCCATAGTTATATCCACACAATCAAGTGCCTTGGCATAGTCAATAAAACATAAACACCTTTCTGGTATTTTATGTTTGGAACCAAGATCCATCTGACATCAATGGGTTATCTATTGTTCCACATCCCCTTCTGAATCGGATCTAACCTCTGGCAGCACCTTGTGACTGTATTGCTCTAACTGTTGTTGGACGATTGACAGCAAAATTTTACTAAGATTTCAATGATAATCCTGTATTATAATTTGAGCATTCTCTTGGGTCACCCTCCTATGGAATGAGTAAAAATCCTGGATCTCTTCCAGTTAATTAGCTATTTGAGCAGCTGCCTGCCAAATTTTCTTGCATAGATTAGTACTTCCAGGGTTTGCTCAGTTTGTTGGAACATTTCAACTGGTATTTCATCAATTCCTTAAGTACTGCTTTTGATTAAGCTTTTATGCAACTTGAAATTACCGTATACACTTGAGTATAAGCCTATTTTTCAGCAAATTTTAATGCAGTTTTTGTGGTAAAATTAGGTGCTTCAGTTGCTTTTCAGGTTGCCTTCTACTCAAGTATATGTGGTATTTTAGTAGCAGTGATTCTTGCTCATACCCCACATTTTCAAATGATTGGATGTTGACTTCTTCTTTTTAGTACAGTGACTGTATTTTTTCCAACTTCTTGGGACGATTTCTGTATCATTAAAGATTTGGTCCATAGCATCTTTTAATAATGCAACTTGAGGCTTGTGGAGTTTCTGATTTCAGATCAGCTGCTTTCCCTTTTGGTTTTCTAACTCTTGGTCTTTGACCTTTTCATTATAGTTTTTAACTTTGGTCTTCTCGAGTTGTACTTGGAAATTTTCTCTTATGCTCTGTTACTTGATCATGTCTTCCATTTACCTTAGCTACTGTCAAATTAAAAGCAAGTTTTAGAATCTTCTATCTTTTTAATACTCTTGTGCTTTCTTTGAGTAATGGAAATTCTTGATACTATCCCACAGACCTATCAGATCTTTGGTCATAAGTGATTGCAATAAATCTGTTCTCAAAATTAAGATGAAATATAGTCAAGTTGTATTTTGGCTCTCATGAACCCTTTTATTTTCTGCAACTTCATCTTGGGCTTACATCTGACCAATTGATGGACTGTTCCACAGTCTACCACTGGTCTGGTTTAACTTGCTGATCTTGATTGAGCTGCCCATTTTCTCTTTTCAGAGATGTAGACAGTTTGACTTTTGGATAATCTATCTGGAGAAGTCCACATGTATAGTTGGCTTCGGGTTGCTAAAAAGGTATATGCAGTGAAGAAGTTGCTGGTCTTGCAAAATTCTGTCGTGTGTTCTGCTTTGTTTTCTTTGTCATCACCAGCTCCCTTTTTCCCAACTACTGTTTCTTCCTCTTTGTTTTCAACTTTGTAATCCAGTCACCCATAATTATAGTGATCATGATCGCATGTTTGGTTGCTTTCACTCTATCATTAGCTTTAGCGTGTTGTATCGAGGAATTTTCTTGTGCACACATAGATGTTATGTCAGCATTGTAGTTCAAGATAGATCTTGAAATGTCTTTTTTGACATTTGTAGTGCCATTTTTTTTTCTTGCATTTGCCTTTTTTGGCATCGAAAACCATGTGATTTTTTTTTGTTCAAGATCAGTACTAGTCCACATCACTTAACACCTAGAATATTGATCTTTATGCATTCCATTTCATTTTTGACAGCTTACCATTTACGTAGATTCATACTTGTAGTTTTTCTCCTTTTCAGTGGAGTTCCATCAGCAAATGAATGTTCCCTAGACTTTACTCCAGTAGGATTTACTCACTTTGAATCATTGCGGTCAGCTTTACCATAGTCACATTAGAGTGCCGGTTTACCTAAAGGGGGAAGGGTGGAGGGTGACCTGTTTGTGTGTTAGTTAAGCATTGGGTTACTAACTCCAAGGCCAGCATTTTGAAACCATTAGCTCACTTCTTAGGAGAAAGTTGAGACTTTCTATTTCCTTCAAGAGTTACAAGTTTCAAAAAACTCAAAGGGACAGTTCTACCTATTGACTCATTAAGAATTGGTATTGATTCGATGGCAGTGTTTGTGGCCCACCTGAGGGGCGTGGCTTCTGGCACTGTCTCAGATAATTTTCTGCTTCCATTCATGAGATTTGCTGTATAAGACAGTTTTCATTCTATGCAAAAGGTTTTTTCCGGTGGGTAATTCCTTAGAAGTAGAAACACCTATTCTTACAATCTGTGCTTAGTCTTGAAGCTAGAATCTTGTCATTTTGTGTGACTTTGCTCACATTTTAAATACTAGGATCACAGCAACATGCAAGCCACCTCCAGTAGGTCAGACTGGCAGACAGGTGGTGGAAGAACTCAGGATAGCAAGCTTTGTCCAAAATAGGGGTCATACTGAAGTACACATTTTCTTACATTTTCATGAAGCTCTGTCAATCATTTATTGTCTTTTGAAAGATAGAGAAAATAAAATTCCATATTTTACCGTAAGAGGGCAGAGTTGGTTCAGATTAGTTTATCAGTGGAAGTTAAAGAGTTGGTTCCTGTTATAGAACAACATGAATGGATTTATTTTGTTAAAGGGATTAGATGGGAAAGGTCATTAGAGTGAAGTAGAAAGCCTTGTGATTAATTTTTAGTGCTATTTTGAGCAATCCTCTTGCCTGATGACTAAACAACAAAATACTTTTTCTAAGCAAATTATTTTGTGAATTAATATCCCCATTTCACTAGATTTCGTTCTATCAAATAACTGATAAATGGTACACAAATTCCAGTGGACAGTTTTGAGTTCTCTAACCTATTTCTTCCCCTTTCTAGCATGATTATGATATGAGAGTGGATGATTTTCTTCGTCGCACACAAGCGGTTGTCAGTGGCCGGAGAAGTAGACCCCGTGAAAGAGATCGGGAACGAGAGCGAGACCGCCCCAGAGATAACAGAAGAGACAGAGAGAGAGATAGAGGGCGAGACAGAGAAAGAGAAAGAGAGCGATTGTGTGATCGGGACAGAGACCGAGGGGAGAGAGGTCGATATCGAAGATAATGCGTTTTGGGAAGCAATGATGGTTTAAAGATAAAGCAAACAAAAAAATGTTTTTGTTTTTTTGGGGATTATTTTGGTGTGTGTTTACAAGTAGTAAATTTATTTTCAGCTGTCTACTTAAAAGTTCATTGCATAGAGGGATTTATTATGATCCCCTTTGTTCCAAGCATGCAGTATAATAAGAACTGGAAAAATTTAAAGCCCGCCAACAATGCACAATGATAATTGGCGTTGACACTTGCTGGGGCAAAATGGGACAGTCCAAGAATGTAGATACTGATTCTTTCTTCATAAGTGTTCATCTACTTAGTGTGTTCAACGTAGGGTCTTCGTTTGTTTTCTTTCTTTGGGATCTTAAATGATAACTGCCATGACATTTTGCTTTGTGTTTCTACATGTAGTTGCACACGGTTCAGTGAAATAATGCTGCTATCAAGTATGCAAATACGAAGTATGATGGTTTGACTGTATGGCAGTGTTGTAGCAGCCTCTTGGTTTCTTCTCCCCCTCCCTCTCTACCCCCCTTTTAAAAAAACGTATACCGCCACTTTGAATTTTTCTTTAGTCTTTAATGATGAAAGCAATATTAAGAAGACATTGCTCTCTAATTTTTCACCATTTTGAACATTGCGAAAAAATCTTTTGTTTGGTAGCATGATGAATGCTATTGTTTAGCCTTCCCCTACAATCTGTATACATTGGCTTGAAATGTTCTCACAGCTTGTGTGTGGCAACGGAAGATTCCCATATTCTACATTGCTACTGTTTTGTATAAAATAAATTCGTAAAGATTGATCCCTTCTTGGTTTTTGTTTCTGTCTGTTTGCAAGTTTAAATGTTAATAGACACTGAATGTTAAATGTTTACAATTTTCAAAATCCCATTTTGCGTTTTCTTTTAAAGCAGCCTATGTCAATGATGTTATAAAGTATATTTCTATTTTCAATGTAAGAACTGATGTCAAGTGATTGTATTATGTTGCTAGTTTGCATAAGTTTTTGACTCATAAAAGATTTTACAAATCTAAACTACTTAGACTTAGTTTCCATATTTTAAAAGTTAAAAACTGTCAGTCCCTCTCAACAATGAAAATAGTTACATATGAAAGACACCAAGAAAACTATTGGTGGAAGAATTTTTATTTACTCTTTTGTCTGAGTTTTGGAGCATTATTAAGGTGAACATGCCAACCTTTGGGAATATCTGAATGTTTTCATACAGTGCCAAGTAATTTGTGGGACTGGGATGAGAAGCACAGGATCATCACATGAAAGGATATTGTTTGCCTGGTTTATATTACTACCACTTTCTTTTTTTATTACCACTTTTTAGAATAGATTTTTCCCTGTATCTGAGTAGATTTATTTTTAATCTATTTGTTTTTTATTTTCAGATTTTATATAGTCTGATGGAAATAAACAGGAAAAATTTATTTTTGAAAGTCTGGGTTGTAGTTTCAGTATTACCTTCAATCAAGATAAAATAGTTAATGATAAAGTAAGATGTCTCACTGGGAATTTTGGTATGAGTTCAAGGTAGATTTTCATTTTCTTAAGCCGAAGAACAGGCGTCAATAGCAATGCACTTCAAGATGTTCACAGTTAATACAAAGCCGGTACTAATATTAATATTTTTCTGGAATAGTTAATATCAGTGTTATGAATCAAATTGTGGACTTAAAGTATAAGAATGACTTTTGTGCTTTTATGTACTGTTGTCTTTCATCCTCATAATATTCCTATGGGAATGAGGAACTCAAGGCTAGAGACGTTTGCCCTGCATTGCGGAAACTTAACTGCTCTCAGCGAAGCTTTAACCCACGATGTCTTAATAACGTGTGCATTCCTTTTAAACACTGAGTTATAGACAATATCTGGTTTGCACATTGACTGGAAATTAATAGGGCCTTAACACCAATGAGGGGAGCTCTGTGGAGGTGGGAGAGGGGGTGCGCGGTGTGGCACATGGGTCCAAGACTAATCATAATCAAGAAGCATATTGGGAAGATGAGATACAGTCATCCTCGTCCATAAATAGACAACACATGAGCTTTTAGTGTCTTTTAGAGTTACAAATGAAGGTGCAAATGTTTTTTAGTGAAATCGTTTACTTGCAATTTCTCAAGAACTGTTCTAGGATTTGAAAGGATTTAGCTTAATGTTTTAAATGGCATAATTTGCTGTGACTTTTAAAGCATTCATAATTCAGGGATTTCCATTTAGCAGAGAGTAAAATGTCAGGCTTTGAATTCTCATTAAGCAGCTACAAGTTTGCAGTTGAAGACTGGATGGTAGTGTAGGCTATGCATTGGGCAGTGATTCTCCAAGAGCTTTAGTGACCACTCCATGGGACAAAGAGTCTTTCTTCTGTAGACTGAGAGCCTCAAAGCCACAAGGGTGGATTTATTTTCCCTGTCTGCTTCCTGTTTTCCTCTAAAGGTTTCCTATGAGTTACATGACTTGATAGCCGTAAGGTGGGATTTTGGGGGTCGGTGGTGGTTGTTAAAATATCCATATACTTCTTAGAAGCTTGGAGACAAGATTGCAGTTAACCGTGTTAGTTCTTATTAACGCTAGGTGTGAGCTTCCCTCAAGCACACCTGGGATTTGGCTGAAAGCAAAGGAAATGACATGTTGATGGAGGCAAAATGTTTTCACTTAACCTAGGTTTGTATGGATTTTCAAAAATGGATGGGAACTTGAGTCTGTAAAGTGATTTTAGTTGGCGCTTCTGATTCAGGTTAAGAAATTCTCTGTAGCTTGTGAGAATTTTTTTAATGGAGAAGGAAGAATAATGGAATTAATATTAAGCTCAGGTCTCCCATTTTTGGGCCCTTATTTTGCTATTTCTATTATATATTTTAAATACACTCGGTAAGGTAAGATTTCTATTTGGGATTTTGAATAAGGGTAATTTTTCTGTCATTTCTCTTTTCAAAACCACAAATCTATTGTCTGTTACAGAGAAATCCAAAGGGCTCAGGCTGATTGCCATATGGCTTAAGAAAGAATCATTTCCTTTACTTTGAGCGTTTGTCTCTAATCCCTGTCATTAACTGCACAGTGTTGAATGAGATAAATATAAGAACAGATTCCATAGAAATGTCGTGATTGCGGGGATGGGGCAGGAGGTTTTGAAATTCCCTGAGACTTTTCTATTTCATGAAATAATTGTGCAAATACAGTCCAGATTTTGAGGAAAACAAGGAATTCATTGGGAAGAACCCCTGTAGGTGCCGTGCCATCAAGGCTGTTCTGACTCATAGCAACCCAGTGCCCAACTGGAGGAGCACTTACTCTGGGCCTACCTCACATTGTGTTCAGTATCTAGGACCATTGTTGGCAGCTCGTCCATCTTCTCACTGCCCCTCTTCCAAGGACAGCCCTCGGAGTTGAATAAAACAGTTTAACATGGACAAAGTCTTGATTAAAAAAAAAAAAGTGGGCTGAGCTCTGGTGGCGTAGTGGTTGTGTGTGGGACTGTGACCCACTGGATTGATGGTTCAAATCCAGTAGTAGCTCTCTGGGCCTCCTTCTCCCACCAGAGGGCAGTGATGTTCTCCCACCCTCCCCCCTCAAAAAAAAAAAATGCTTGAATGCCCCCTGTCTTGAAACTGATCTCACCTGATCCATAAGAGGGTTGATGAGGGGCAAATATTCTCTGAGCACATTAGAGGCCTAGAGGGGAAATCTTATAAAGAAGGAAAAGGGAATGAATGACAAGATTATTTTGGTTATGATTTTTTCTGCCTCTGTCTCTGTTCTTGTTTTCACAAAGCCAGTTTATGCTCTTTGGAATGCTCACATGTTAAGGAGTCAGGCTTTTGCCATGCATGGTTTTGACTGTATGTTCCATCTCTCAGAGGAGGAACAGCTCTTTCTCTGGAAATGTTTTCTGGTTTCATCTAGCAAACTAGCCTAAATGGGATGTGGACTGGGAAAGAAGGAAAAATAACCAAAATATTCTAGTTTATCTAACCCTGGAATCAAACCTTACAGCTTCCTTGAATCATGGGGTAGATAAGGATTCAAATTTTGACTCATTACATTCAACAAAAGTACTTAATACTTCCATTGAGACATTGGAAGCTTACAGATGACTACCCCTGATATCAGCGTGCTTTAACCTTATACTGAGATACAGCGTATTCACTATTTGAATCAAAAAAGATTTGAGTGAATCTTGGCAAAGGGAATGGATGAGGTTTAGAGATTCCGGATAGATTGGAGTAATGGAGAGTGTAGGTGAAAGTGAAGTTGAGATGATGGGATTTTATTTCCATATATGTAAAGTGAGAAATTGTTTGGAAACCTTACTGCATCAACTCCACAACCCTACATTTCCTGTATAGATTTCTTGTTTCCAAAGGAACAGGAGTTGAGTCTGTCTTGTCCAAACTGCTATTTTGAAGTGGTATAAATCAAGGAATGCAGAATTCCTTGAAGAGCAGTTACAGATAGGAAGCATGAACTAACTTCACATTTTGATATTTGGTTTAAAAAGGTTTCCATGATTTTGTAGCAATATGTATATTTACGTTATCAAGTAAAAGCCTTGCACCATGGAGTCCGGACTCAGTCGATGCAGTGCACAACAGAATAAGACACAGCCTGCGCATGCCCTGACCACACAATCGTTCCCTTGCTCAATCCCATTGTTGCAGCAGGTCTTTCTCTTTGGGATTACTACCTCTACCACACATTTCGCCCTCATACTCCGGCTAGGAGCTTTTTCTCTGCCCTCCTCAAACTTGTTCCGAGAAAATTCTGAAGGCCAGTGCTTGTTGATCTGATTTTCTATGTGAATTTCTGGCAATTGGTTAGGAAAATGTCGCCATTCGATTTTGTAATTTAGTCCGTTTTCATTGTAATTTGTTTTTTCCCAATCATTTGTCATCCATACTTTTTCCCATGCTGCTCCAAAACCAGTTTTTGTTTTGTGAGCGGAACACATGTTCTGGAGAATTCTCCCGTGAAGAGGTGGAATGTGGGAAACTCACAGTCTATAGGGTCACTACAAGTCAGCAGTAACGTGGCAACGAGTTTGGATTTTTTAGTTTTAATTATTTCTTATTTTGGCCCACATAGTTGAATATCTTTGCATGCTTGTTAAACAGTGTTTTATTTATTTATTTATTTATTTTCACATCACTGCCCTCCGGTGGTCGTGGGAGCTACCCCGCCTTCCTGCTGCTGGATTTGAACCGCCAAGCCAGTGGGCCGCAGTCCCACACTCAATCACTACGCCACCGGGGCTCAGCCCAACAGTGTTTTATTAATATGATCCAGCCATATTCTGTTAGGTGATATAATTTTGGATCTCATATCCTGTGGCTACAGTCCCATTTTGGAAAGAATTTTCTATTTACAAAGAGGTTGAAATAAAATTCTGATGTTCAGAGAGGGTGTGAATCAGATAACACTTGTTTATTAGTTTACTTGGCTATCGCTATTTAGAATTGGTATAAGGACTTTTATGCTACAGCTAAGTAGAGAGACAACTTTCTGGAGTGGACTGGGGGAAAACCTGCCGATTAACATTGTTAGTCAGCCATTGCCTAAGGGAAACATCCTGCCAGAGCCCAGGTCATATGTGCGTGAATCCCATATAGTCCATGGGCATAAAGACTTATTTTGGGGAATTCAATAGCAACATGTTACTCCCACTAAATGACCTTTCCCTGCATGGTAAGAAGGTAGCAGCTAAAACTGATAGAGTTCGCCTGTGAGTAATTACAAAGTTTCATTTACAATGAACCCACTGCGAGGTTGGAGTGCCGTGCATCCCCTGGCCCTCCAGCTTCTCGTGTACCCTTGCCTGATGTTCAGATTTAACTGAATGGCATCCTTGACAGTGTCAGATAGTTCCTTCCTTGAGCTCTGTGAGGCAGGAGCCCTGTAGTCATGTTGGCCTGCGGTGGTCCACAAGGTCGGCAGTTCGAAACCGCCAGCAGCTTCATGAGGAAAGGCTTGGCTTTCTCCTCCCTTAAACGCTTGCAGCCTCATAACTCACCGGTGGTCACTGTGAGTCAGCACTGACTGCATGGCAGTGAGGGAGAGACACTAACTATTCCCAGAAGCCTGAGATGTGAGGAACATACTCAAGGTGGAGTGGGAGTAGGGAGGAATGGTGCAGACTAGCATCTTACAGGAGTTTGACTTTTGGGGACATTTTCTGTTTCTAACTACTTTGATATTCTTAAAAAATTATAATGGTAAACATTTTTCTGTTACACTCTGCTTTCAGTGAAGATTCTGCTGAACCAGCAATGATAGCCCTTATTCTGCATTCTTTTCTGGATCCAGCTTGGATATCCATCTGAAAGCTTGCTATTAATGTCCTGCTATAACAGGGGATGATATTAAAATTTCACTTACATGTGATATCAATAATCTTCTGTAATTTGTACAGTCTCTCTGGTTGCCCATAGTTGGAATTGGGAAGAAACAGGAATCTCTTCCAGTCGGTTGTCTGTGTAGCTGTCTTCTGAATTTCTTTGCATCTTGAATGGCTCCAGTGGAGCCTTGTTTGTGGCTAATGCCCTGAGTGCAACTTGAATGTCTTCCGTCAGTGTCATTGATTCTTGATCACTTACTACCTCTTGAAATGGTTGAGTGCTGACCACTTACTTTTGGTACAGTGACTTTGTGTATGCCTTTCATTTTCTCCCGATAGATTATTTGATATTTTACTGATAGAATCTTTCAATCTTGGAACTCAAGATGTGATTCCTCCACAGCACCCTCCAGTCTTTTGAGCTTAAATTACAGAGTGTATTCTTCCTCTTTGATTTTCTCACTCTAGACTTCAAATGTTTCGTTTGAATACTTTTATTTTGTCTTCTCAGCGTGTACTCTGAAATGTTCTTTGCTGTGTCTTTACTACATTGTTTGTTACATTTGCTTTATTGCCTGGGGTATATATTCTAGTGGTACCATACGTTTCTGACAGATATCACCTCACCTAGAATGGTATATGTCTTATTTCTTGAGTAAACGTTGGTAGAGCCAACAAGACTTGCTATAACTTTTGGACATTTTTGGCTTCTGATTCTGTGTGTTACCCTGGATGGATAAGAGAAACAAACCCGGGAAGACTAGTTTGTATAATAAAGAGCTTTATATAAAGAGTAATTGTATATTAAGAAAACATCCTGGGCCAGTCCAGATCGACCCATATGTCTGATATCAGTCTATAAATTCCTCTTCAGACCCATGCAATACGTGCAATGTTACTGAATACAGGAAAATCACAGGCCAGTGGGTGCAAAGTCATATAGATTCAGTATGGTGCATGGGACTCCATGTGGTTCGCCCCCGCTCCAGGGCTCTGCCACCATCAGCGTAGCTCCATGTGACTTGTCAACAGGTATGTGTAGCAGAGAGTGGGTGTTGCTTCCAACAAGCTGTTCCTCTGCATCACCCACCCCCAAATGAGGTCTGCAAGCTGCAACCTGATTGACAGACTATACTTCACACCTTTATTCTTAACAGTCTTCAGTTGACACTAGATCATCTAACTACAACAGTCCTGGTCTATTATTTGGCTGGCCTTTCAAGTTGGAACTGAACCGCACTAACCATTATGTAAGACATTTCTTCAAAGTTTCATGAGGCAGCAAATTGTTGAGCGAGTCCCACAACCCAGACATGCAAAAGTCATTTACTCAAAGGAGTAGTTAGAGTTCTCTGGGACAAAATAGTATCTTGGAAGAGTTAGACATTTGAATCATCTTTAATCTCCAACTCATTGGAACCAGTCTGCTATAAATTCTTCTCAAAGGGATTATCATAAGTACAAGTAAAAATCACCTTAAAACTGGTATTTGCCAAATAAATGATGAAAAGGTTCTTACCAATACCTTGTGTTAGAATTCCTGTAATTGTTGTATTTCTAAAACTTTTGGTTGTAATTCTTTTCCTAGTTTTGCCTTCCTTTCAGTGCTGTAGTACTGAATTAGTACAATACTGTACTATAGTACAATATTATAGTGTTGATAATGTTATTCAATGTGTTTGTCTTAATTTTTAGTTCTCTCTTGACTCCTTCAGCTTCTATGTTGGTACCATGTGATCTATTCATATCAAAAGCTTATCTTCAATTTTTTTATAAAATCCTTTTTGGGGGGGCTCATATAACTCTTAAGATCAATACGTACATCTGTTGTATGCAGACCACATTTGTACATTTGCTGTCATCATTCTTGAAACATCTTTCTTAGACCCTTGGTATCAACTCCCCATATTTCCCCTCCCTTCCCCTCCCCCTCCTTCATGAACCCTTAATAATGGCAAATTATCATTATTTGGTCATATCATACACTGTCCGATGTGTCCCTTCACCTACTTCCCTGTTGTCAGTTCCCAGGGAGGAGGCTATATGTAGATCCCTGTAATTGGTTCCCCCTTTTTACTCTACCTTTCCCACACCTTCCCAGTATCACCACTCTCACCATTGGTCCTGAAGGCATCATCTGTCCTGAATTCTCCCATGTTTCCAGCACCAGTATACATTCCCTGGTCTAGCTGGATTTGTGAGGTAGAATTGGGATCGGGGGTGGGGGTGGGGGTGGGGGTGGGGGCGCGGCGGGAGCATTTAATAACTGGAGGAAAGTTCCATTTTTCCTTGTGACACTGTACCTTGCTTGACTGGATCTTCTCCTCTGTAACCCCTCTATAAGGGGATGTCGCTTCACCTTCTGATGGGTTTTGGCTCCCCAATCTATGCTACTTATTTATAGTGACATAATACTTAGTTTTTGATGCCTGGTAACTGATCCCTTCAACACCTCATAGTCACACAGACTGGTGTGCGTCTTCCATGTGGACTTTGTTGCTTTTGAACTAGATGGTTGCTTGTTTATTTTCGTGCCTTGTAAGACCCCAGATGCTATATCTTTTGATAGCCAGACTCCATCAGCTTACTTGACCACATTTGCTTATACACACATTAGTTGTCAGCGATCATATCAGCAAAGTGGGCAGACAATGTGATGATTTTCAGGTCTTTGAAGCCTGATAACTGATCCTTACCTTCATTGATCTCATTTCTTTTACATTCATTTTGAAGCAACTGGGATTAAATACATGACCTGAGATTTTTTACTTCGATAAATAATAAATGTACCTTTTTATAACCCCTTTAGTCCTGATGGCATTCTGGTTACTTGTTGGGCTGTGAACCTCGAGGTCAGTTCTTTCAAACTACTTCCTACTCCATACAAAAAAGACCAGGTTTTCCATGCCTATAAAGAGTTGCAATTTTGGAAACCCACAGGGACAGTTATAGCTGTCCAATAGGTCGCCTTGAGTCACAGTATATTTAATGACAATGAGAGGTTGTTTGTTTGTTTTAAAACACTAAATAGCAGGAAAACACCAAAATAAGTACAGTACATGGATACAGACCCTAACATACATGGATAATGAGCATACAAAAAATGGTCAACCTGAGTAGTAATGATGACTTGCCAATTAAATAAACAAAATACATTTTCATATATTCTCCAATAGAAAAATTAATACACACCATGTGCAAGGGACCAAAGAAAGCATAGCTAGTTTCTTTAGCGCATGAACTGAGTGCTGATAGAATGGGACCTGCAGACAAGACTGTTGCACCAATACTTACCTAGCTATGATTCAACCTGTTACTCTTCTGATTATGCAACAGGGAACCGGTGATGACAGGACTGCAGATCCAAAGTCCCACTGTAAACTAACCTTTAGTAGAATTATAGAGTAATTGTCATGATTATTATTGCTGTGGTTTTTGAGAATAAGTATGAAACTTCAGATTAGTATGTTTGTATTACACATCCTTTCCTGCATTCAACATGATAATTCAGAAAATTCCTAGTTACTAAGTTTTCAATATAAATAGATGCAGCATCATTTTCTTCTGTGATGCTGATACGATGTTGACTTTAAACAGTAAAATTGAAATTACAGTAACAAAGAGACTATAAGGTACCTAATAGAAGAAATAGAAGAAAGGTACCTAGTTCTGTCATTCTCTGTGACCACTTGAGATTTTTATAGGAATATTGAAATTGACTGTTGAGATGTTGGAAAACTGTTAGAACAATCCTGAGGATAAAACCACATGAACTCTTTATTTTAATTTTAAAACTAATATATAATGGGATTTTTATACTTTTTGCCAACAACACCTTCATTTATACTTAAGGCTTTTTTAAACTCCGCGTGTGTGTGTCTGTGTGTTGCTTTATGTGAAAACAACTTCAAAATAAACACAAATACAAGCATTCTTTGGCCATTAATAAGTAGAATTTCCTCCATCGTCTTTGACAATTATTGCCACTGAGTTCATTCTGAATGTCATGAAACATTGGAAAGGTAACAGGAGGAGGGGGTACCTAACAAAGCTAAAAGAGCTCCACTGGATGGAGCTTTCATAGTAAGAAAAGTCATGATTTGTGGCAGAGTGGTGACTGGTTTTGCCTCCACAACAGTGCTCCTGCTCACAGCCATCTTAGTGGACTAGTCTTGGGCAAAAAATCAGCATGCTTTTCTTGTGCTTACTCATCTGACCTGACCTTGTTTCCTGGGACTCTTCCCCCCCCCCCTCCCCAAATGAAGAGGGACATGAAAGGACAGAAATTTGATGACAGAAAAGATGAAGGTAAAAATAGGGGAGGTGCTGTCTGCCAGCCAAACAGATGAGTTTCAAAAATGTTTCCGAGAATAAAATCACAAATTTGACAAATGGTCTGTTGAGATTTAGTTTGGTAAAAAGGACCAAGGAATTAATATTCATGTTTCTCGGAAAAAGAGAAGAAAGCTCTCTTATTAAAACATTCATTTTAAACCTGTACATTTTTGGAGACCTGGTCCTGTTGTAAATTGTGTTAATTTTTGCAGTGTGTGTTAATGCAGGAACAGGGAAGCAGGGATATTTGGATAGCTAATTGGGACCCCCAATCCACGGGCATGGGTCTGACTGCCCCTGGAGGAAGGGAGGTGTCCACAGAGGGTCTGATAAAGACCCTTTTTTTTGGCAAAGAGTTTTTCTGTGACCCTTGCTCCCCTTTGTCCCATTGCTTTTAAGTCCGCTAGTCATTGTAAGCATGTCCATGACTACCGGAGACTATGGCAAAGCCTGTTTCTTGTTGTGTAGTTTTAGGTATAAATTTACCAGATTTTGACTGCATTTTGAGGCAGCTCAGAGGTAGCAAACTTGACTGTTTTCTTCTGTGGGTGCTTGGAGAAATAAACCTGGACTCTCTCTAATCAGTCTGGTCTTCTGACTCTGGCTGTAACCATGACAAGCTCCTGGTCCATGGTGAGCCTGTGGAACAGGGTAGGACGATGGACACTGGGGTTTTCTGAGAGGGTCCCCTGCTGGAGTAGAAACTTTAGTCTCTTTCACAGAGAAGCTAATGTTTTTAAACTGCTGACCTTGATGTCGATGGACCATCCCCCAACCACTGCACCATCAGGGCACCTCTCAATTTGGACAATGACATTAACAAATACACAGCGGTTATTTTTTGGGAAAAAAAAGAAAAAAGGGATGTTCTAGGTCAGGTGTTGGCAAACTCTTGTGACCAGAGAGCCAATCCTGCCCCTTCTAACAACTTCAAAATCACACAAAATCCTTGAATGTGTTTTTCCAAACAATGAAATCACCATGATCTGAAATAGTAACCTTCAAATGTTTTCAATGTGACTTCAGAGCTGCACATTGACACTGAAAGAGCTGCATATGGGTTGGGAGCCCCTCTTTGCCCACCACTGGTCTAGGTAATACGTTTCATGCTTCATTATTGTCTCAGACTAATGTGCAGATCTAAGGAGATCTCCGCCTTAGAAATGCAAAACAAAAAAATATGCAATAAAGAAGTCCTGTTTCATTTTTTTCTTGCATTAGCACACATTATGGCTTTCAAACTGATGATTTGGAAGCAGATTGTCAGGTCTTAACTCATCAACCTTTCAAAAAGTAGTTGAGCCCTTAGTCATTGGTGCCACTTATTAAGGACTCCCAACTTGTCATGTAGAAAAACATTGTAAAATACCCAGATGTTATGCTAAAATGACTCTCTTCTATACAAATGTTAAAAATCTCTCACATCAGGCAGAGAAATCCCCAAAGAAATGATTTCTTTCTGGTCAGCTCTGTAGCAGAATGATCTCACAAAAAGCAGTCAAGCTCAGTGCCCTCGAAGTCACTTTCGTAGCTAAGCCTTTGTGGATTTCCAAGATGGTAACTGTTTATGAGAGGAGGTGGCCTGGTTTTTCTCTTTCAGAGCCACTGCTGGTTCCAAATACCCACTTGGAACTTTTTGGACAGCAGCCCAAGCACTCTACGTCTTACCATGCCACCAGGACTGAGTCCTATTGATAAATTTGGACACTTACAGGTTTTAAAAGTTCATGCACATGACAAAATTTGACTCTTAAAATAAGTAAAAAATAATTTCACTTTATGCTATCTGTAATTAATGTTTTCTACTTGGTGTGAGGAATTAATAAAAAGATGGCGTTCTGTTTTTCATCATCTCTGTATCCTATATATTATGTGAATTTAGAAGTTAAGGCAAAAAAGATAATTTCAGGATCTTTTAGCATTATAATTTGTAGGTACTATAATAAACTTGGATTCCACCTAGCATACAGAATCAAGGAAGCTAAAGGCTCCTTTCAACTCTCATCTTACTCTTGAATTGCATGGAGTCCTTGGTTGCACTTTGGTCGGTGGGTGGAATGCTAATGCAAGGATGAAGGTTTAAACCCACCAGCAGCAGCTCAGGAGAAACAGCTCAGGAGAAAAGCTCTTTGCTTTTGTAAAGTTTTACATCCTTGGAATCCTTAGATGGGGTTCTCAATTGGAATCAGCTCGAATTCCCTCTTTGTTTTGCATCTTGTGATTCCATTACAAAAACTTATTGTCTAGGGCTCAAGTAGAAAATATTTTGAAATGAAGATGGCAACGTGTACAAATATGCTCGATACAAATGTGTGGAATGTTAAAAGAGTTGTAAGAGCCCCCAATAAAATCATTGAAAAAAATATTATTCGATAACAGACGAATAGCTCATGCATGCTCAAGACTGCTGTGGAAAATTTTTAATCTCGTTAATAAATGATTTTATAGCATATAATTTTAAGTATGAAGCCAGTTAAACCCACTCAGAACTTCTGAAAGAAAAAATTCATGGGGAAATGCTTTATATTATATAAGGGGTAAATATGTTCCACACTAATACATATTATTTTGATGCAAAGTATTTTCTGTAAATGCACAGTGAAAATACCAGGCTTTATGAATTTTTCAGATCAATAGGTTGAGGCTCCATTGTTCATTTTGTTTCCTAGTTAAGCTCCATTGTTCCATTGTCTATCGTCCATTTTGCTTTCCAGTTAAGATATTATACATAACTTGTCATCAAAAGAGATTTAGTTCAGTATTTACAAAATTAGAATGGTGCATTTCATATATTTCACCTGACACATGGAAATGTCTATTTCCAGAAGGATTTTGGAGAAGATTTAAAAACTAACACAACAGTATTGTTATTCTTGAGAGAAGAGCAGATTAAGTAATGCTACAACAAGTAAACAGGTAAAATTCCCAGGGAAATCAGAGACGGCATGGGTGTGTTGAAATAGGAAGAAGAATTTGTCTACGTCTTGAGCCATAGTGGTTGTATCAAATGCAACGATCTCATTTATCATTATCTCTTAGTCTTCATTCTTAAAGAAGTCTACTCCCTCTTTTTCTTCTGTCCTGACTTTAACAACCTTTGACAACCAAACAAGCAACATTTTACAACAAAGAAAGTAAAGATTGCCACACAGGCCAGTAGAAAGCCAATCACGTCCAGAGAGTGGTATTGGTACCAAGTGAGGTCAAGGGAGGCTGGACGAAGGTGCTTGGCTCCTTTGTGGCGCATGACAAACTCAATCCAGAAGACCGCTCTATCCAGGGGCTTAACAGGCTGATCATGATGAATGGCTGACAACCTCATAACGTTCTCTTTATAGCTGAAGGGAAGACAAAGTATAAACCAGAAAAGATAACTATAGCAGTTTTTATTGATAAATTCCACATTAATAGTAAAATAAAAATGCTAGTTCTAAGATAATTAGACATTAAATTACAAACTTGAATGTGTTCAATGCATAGGAATTCAATATGTTAACGAAAGTATCATTATAGGAGAACATGTATTTTTAGGATAGTAATGAGTTAAATCATTAAGGCAAAAAAAAAAAAACACTTTTAATTGAGTGCCTGGTTTTGTGATTATCTAGTAAGAAGTGCTAATTGGTCTGGTGTACAAATTCCAAAGTAATTCCACAGTCCACAAGTAGAAGGTAAGTCCATGATGGGGTCTGGGGATATGTCCAACCAGGACTGAGCAGCAGTTGGTATTGGCCAGAAATTGGAGTTTATTTTATGTCAGTGATTTAATAGATGAAAGCATCACAGTGCATTGACTTAGTTTGAATTCTAATTCTGACACACCTCAGTGTCAGCTTTGGCCAAATGATATATTCTCATTGTGCCTCCTTTTCTTTCCTCTTGCTAAAATGGGATAAATGGGGACAGTACTCTTTTTTTTTTTTTTTGGAGAAATAATGGGTTGAGCTTTAAATACTTAGAAGAGGTTTTTTGTTTTGTGTTGTTTTGTTTTGGCATCACTGCCCTCTGGTGGGAATGGAAAGCCCAGCCTTGCTCTTGGACAGCTGCTGCTGGATTTGAACCGCCAAGCCAGTGGACTGCAGTCCTGCACTCAACCAGTATGCCACCGGTGCTCATTCCCAGAAGTGTTTTTAACATATAAAAGATAGCCAGTTGTTGGTTTTTGTTTGTTTTATTATTTTAGTTTAGTTGTTTTTTTTTTTTTTTTTTGCTGTTGTTGCTTGGATCAACATTCAATACACTGCGGTTTGGGGGGTTTTGTCTTGTGCTTCCTTAAGCAGTGATGAAGACTACTTGAATAAAAGCAATTGCTTATGACACTAGCAAGAGCAAATTGGGAAATTTCCCCAAGTCACTGAAAAAGTACATGGGGAGGGCTGGCTGGGTTTTTGAGGGAGTCTCACTAATCCTGAAAAAGATTTACATGTGGTGTGGAAAGACCATAATGAAAAAGTCACTTAAAAGAAGCAAAGAACCTAGCCCAATGCTTAGCACATGACCTGCATTTAACATATTTCACCTAATGAAGAAATTATATTCATTTTTCAACTCTACAATTATATTTATTAAAAATTGGCATGCATTAAGGCATCATTAGGAGGGATGTCAATTTATAGGAACCCCCCAAGTGAAAGGTATATACCTTTTTAAAAAATAAACTGCTTTATGTGGTAATCATTTAGAATGCAATAGATGTACTAAAATTTAAATAATTGTGATTTAAAATGTAAATGTCCACTGCACTATTACTATCAATATTCACGCTGAATTAAATGTATTAATTAATCTCATGAAAAAAATGGTAGATTATACATTATAGTTAGGATGATAATGACATAATTAAAAGTCTTGACATAAAACCAAATAGTTTGGCTTCAGATATTTTGATTTTGGATTTTCACAAAGGATTGAAGTTCATTAAGTGGAGAAGAGGTAGCCACTTTAATAAATGGTGATGGCATATTGAGTATCCATTTATGGAAAAGAAACAGTACCCATATCGCATACAAAAACCACAAAATCCTTAAAAATGGATCTGCTTAAAGGATACTATGCAAGACAAGTGAATCATAATAAATTGCGGACACCAGTATAAGAAATGGGAATTCCAGAACACAGAATTGTGGTCCTATGGAACCTTTGCTTAGTTCCAGAGGCAGTCATTCAAACAGAACAAGGTGGCATGGCACGGTTTGAAGACAGAATGGTGTGCATCAGTGTTGTATCTGCTGACAGTATTCATTCAATTTGTATGCTGAGATAGTCATTGAGAGACTTTATGAATAACAGCATAGTTGTTTTTTTTAATGGTCCTACCCATTAATTTTCCCTAAGCAAAGACAGGGAGGTGAGGAGAGACAGGGAAACCAGAAATGGTGGCAAGAAACCTGAGGAGGGAAAGGGAAGCATACTAACCCCTTGCAGGAGTAAAATCCAATGTCATGGACTGATGTGTACAAGCTATGGATTACAAAATTCATTCCTACTTAAACTCTCACTCAAAGCACAGTGAAACACTTTCAAAAACTATTTTAACTTTGTAACAGGAACATTCCAACATATACTTTCCAAATAAATCAGTTTAATTTCAAAATCTTTCAAATAGTACAAAACAATCAAAACCAAAAGAACGGAAACCAAACCAAACTCAGTGCTGTAGAGTTGGCGCTGACTCCTAGCCATGCTGTAGGCTGGGGTAGAACCGCCCCTTTGGTTTCCGATCTGAAATCATGACTGTAATGTCTATGGAAGTAGAAGCCTTGGGTTTCCCCCAAGAAACTTCTGGAGGTTCCAAACTGCCAACCTTGTGGTTTGCAGCCCAGCTGGTACCAGCCTGCTCCCAGGACTCTCTACGAAAGAACTAAGACAGTGGGTACATTCATGTTGGCAATGGGTTGGGTTTGGAAATGTCCTTATTTTTCAGTGATCTTAATGATAAGCATTTTGTTGTCCTAGTCCTTTACCATTTATCAGTGAGTGAATCAAACTATCAGTTTAGAAATTGGAGAAGTAGTAAATGCACTAGAAATGTGAGGTTGATCATATCATGTTAGTTTTCTAAAAGCAAGAAAAGTTTCAAGCATTTAATTAGGGTCATCTTCAAAGAAAGTCATATAAAGTATTACTCTTTGGGCAGTCATGAACTGTATTTCAACTTGTGCTTGTCTAAAAATTCTTCCAGTTCCATCTTCAGTAGTTCATCTCATTCCGCTTATGGCTATTTCAATCTCCCCCATTATCCTCAAACCTTGACAAATCATCCCCCCACCATCACAGAAAAACCCAAACCCAAACCTCAGTTTGGAACCACTTACGATGGGTCACTGATGACTGTCTTTAGAGCATCGAGCAGATCTGTACTTGTTATTGTGTCCATGTCCACACTCACTGCTGCTCCCTTGGCCTTCATGTGAACAATGTTGTCAGCTTGATCTGCAAACATGGGCATGCCCACCATAGGGATGCCGTGGTAGATCGCCTCATAGATCCCATTGGTTCCACCGTGAGTTATAAACGCTTTGGTTTTTGGATGACCTAGGAATAGGCAAAATTTGATGAGAGTATTCAATGTCAATCTTAGAAATAATATGAGAAATGGAAATATAAGGAACACAGACTAGAAAACAAAATATCATACTCATTAAACTGCCTGTAAGTTGCTTTCAGATCTCTGATAGGAAGCAACGAAATCAGTAGTCTGTGAGGGTGTCATGGGAGAAAAGATGTGACTGAAGACTTGATAGGTGAATACGATTTTGTGTTGGATACATTGAAAACAGGTATTCTGGGTAAAATCAGCGACATGAAGGGATGAGGTAGAGGTCTATTCTCTTAAAGAAATAAAGGAAAGAACGACTGTGGCTGACATGCAGGATGTCTGGGCCCCCATGGAATGTATTGGAGGATTCCAAAGAAAGGAAGGGGATACTTTACTCTGAAGTGTTTCATCACTTCTGGATAGAGACTTTGTTTTTGTTCAGCTGAATTTGAAATATGTCTCCATGAGTGGCAAGTAGAGGTATGAATTGTGGGTAAGAGGAAACAGAGAGATGATTCAGGAGGCTATTGATAAATTCCAAGAGGTTAAAGACCTTGTCTGGACATAAGAATTATGACTGGAAGAGGAGATTTTTAAAAAATAGTGGAGACCTCTCAGTATCTTTTAGTTTAATTTTTCTATGAAGGTTTATATACTGCTCCCCCATGTATAAATATTTTATTTCATCTCCCCCGCCCCCCCCCCCGGTAAAATGTGAAAATACATACAAAGAGCTTTTGTTTTTGAGCTTTTCAATAGTAAATATTCAGTCATTGATTTTCATCTTGGCTCTGATGGGCTGTTACTCATACTTTGTCCCCTTTACATACCAAGGAGGTCATTTTGAGGGAGCCACTTATAGAGCCTCGTATTGGATCCTAAGGCAGTTGGTTTCTTGCCATCATATCGCCAGAGCACCTAGTCATAAGAAGAGAATACTTCAATTCCTGAGTTTGATATGAGTTAGAATGTCAGAGGAAATGAGAACAAAAGATGTTAAGGAATTGTAACTACTATGACACTGAAATAAGTAGGAATATCCCCCTTTATTGCGTGATCCTGCATGGAATGTAATTTTGATCAAATGAAAGGACAAAATTTGTTGACTGCTATCTACTTGGCTACAAAATCCTATGATGCTCAAATTTCACACTATACCTATTTATATCTGCATTTGTCATCAGTGTTAATCATAAAGTAATTATCAGCTATAAACATTACAGAGCATTATAAAGATGATTATGATTGATATAATTAGGCTAAAATGTAGCATCTTATTTTTATGTAATTCTTATTTTTAATTAAAAAATCACTTTATTGGGGTCCGTACATATTTTATAACAGTGCATACTTCCATTGTATCATGTGGATATGTACAAATATTTCTATCAAGCAATTTCAAAACGTTATCTTTGTTCTTAAGTCCTCGGAAATCAGTTATTTTTTTCCCTACCTGCTCTGCCCTGCCACCTACAATAACTCTTACTATATGATGTATTTTTGGGGCGAGGGGGCATCACTGCCCTCTGGTGGGAGTAGGAGGCCGAGCTTCCTCCTGGAGAGCTGCTGCTGGATTTGAACCACCAAGCCAGTGTGCTACAGGCCCGCACTCAACCACTACTCCACTGGGTCTCAGCCCTGTATGATGTATTTTTATCTATATGTATCTTACCCTGCACCTTCTTTCCCTTCATCTATTGGTATCAGTTGTCCCTCCATGCCCTCTTCTGTTCCTCTACCCTCTTGAAGTCTTCACTCCCATTTCTGTGTCTGAGGGGTTTGTCTATCCTGAAACTCTCATCTATATCGATGTGTGTATGCTGAACTAGCTGCATTTTCTAGGTGGGACTGAGATCACAATAGTGGGGGGAAGAGAGATTAAGGACCTGGAAAGATGTGTGTTTCCTTGGTGGTATACTGCCTCCTGGATGTATCTTCTCTTCTGTGTAGTCCCTCTGTGCTGGAATGGGCAGGAGGAATTTATTAGGAAATAGAGGAGAGAAGGAAGCAAAACTATTTATAGAGGTGCAGACATAGACATGCACATATGTAAATATATTGATACCTAAATACTGGTGTATCGACCTATGTACATACATTTATAAGAAAATGCATTGAGTCAGTGGAGACTTTGGGCTTCTACTCAAATTTTCTTTGAATACAGTTTTCTCTCCAACAATCTGCAATGAGTGATGCCCACCTGTCCAACGTGATCGCTGAAGACAAATAGTACATTAGCAAATGTGAAGAAAACAGATGGTGCCAGGCTATCAAAAGATATATTAAAAGCTTCATGCCAAACAAGTGGCCATCTAGCAGAGAATCAATAAAGGTCACATGGAAGAAGCACCCCAGCCTGTGCTATCATGAGGTGTCGATAATAAGAAGCATTTGTACTACATATGTTGACATCATTTTTCAAGCCTTTTCTTTTTAGTTGAAACCTTGGGATCAGCTTCTCATTTTTCCCCTTCCAACATCCCTCCCTCTTGAACCCTTGATAAATTATAGATTGTTATTTTTGTATCCTATCATTCTCTGTCACACTTCACCCACTTTTGTGTTGTTCTTAACCCTGGAAGGAGTAAATGTTCTTTCTGTTTGATCCGCTTTTCCTCCTGGTATCTGTTCTCATTGTTAGCCCTGAGGGATTTATGTCTCCTGGATTCCTTCTGTTGTGGGCTCTTACCTGTAGCAGTGTGCATGCTGTGGTCGAATCTGATTTGTAAGGTAGAATTGAAGTCATGATGGTGGGGAAGGAAGTATTAAAAAACTAGAGGAAGGTTGTGTTTCATTGGTGCTGTACGCGACCCTGAAAATGTCATGTTGTTATAACACAGTAGTACAAAAGAGAGAGATTGGTGCTTTAACCCAATTTCCATATCTACCTTTTGTGGAATCTGGGCAAGGGCTGATGCAATGATATGTGTCCTTTCCTCTGTGATGTTTTTCACCATTGACCCAAGACTGAACACCACAATACCATGTTTTCCAGAGCTCTGGACAAACTCTTCCATTTCCTATGAAGAAAGAAGTAACTTTATCATGAAATAGTAGTAGAATAATAAAAAATGTGTAAGGATTTAACCACACACAACTTAAATCCAGAGAAAAATCAAATATTGACAACCCAAACCAAACCTGTTGCTGGAGAGTCGATTCCAATGCAGGACAACCTATGTGCCACAGAGGGAGAAAGATGAGACTTTGTGCTCCTAGAAAGAGTTAGTCTTCTTCAAGGGAGAAAGGCCAGCCAGGGATGTTTGAAAGTCAGGAGAGAGTTGTTGATATCGCTGATGGTATGGAGAGTCTCTGTGATCCATGAAGGAAAAAGTTCAAATAGCCACAATCGCTAATAATGGTGATAGTGAAAAAATGACTGAACTAGAAGGCAGAATCTATTTACAAATTCATATATTAATTTGCTCTGGGGTAAAATTCTGAAGCAATGGTGAAGGCTGGGAACTATTGGAGATAAAGATTCAACAAAGATAAAGCTGTCTAAAAAGGAACTTTATTGTATCATGGAAGCACTGAGCTAATCAAAGGTAGAATTCATGGAAACAAGTGGAGATAAAACTAAAATAGAATATCTCCATGCAAATTGCCTCATGAGTATTAAAACGATGTAGGAATTAAAACTCAAAGCAGACTTGTGTACTATTAAGGGCATCCTAACTGATGCAATCCTTGATGTCATAAAAAGTGTCGTGAGAGAAGACAAGTGACATTCCAAACGTGCAGGTGAGCACTAAGCATGTAAGGGGATCACTGTTTGCTGCGTTTGACAGGGATGTGCTGATAGAAACTCTACGCATGTCATGGAGGAGTCAAGTGGGTGGTGCTGTGTCACAGGGCCAAATGGACGAGTCATTTTATTTAAAGAGAAAGTGAAAGAGGTATTGGACATCGCCAGAGGCACAAGTAACAAAAGGCTACAATAGAAAACAGAGAAGTGACCTGGGACGTACTAGAGGGGAGGTGGAAGGGCAGCGCTGAGAAACCATGGAAGACCAATCAGAATCTCTGAACAAAGAGGAGTGGACAGGTTAGTAATTTAAAGGCAAAGGCAGCGGAAATGAAATTGCACCGGCAGGGTGGGCAGAGGTAAAGACAGTTGCCGGGCAAGAAATGAAATTTGATTGTGAGGAAGACTGTGATGAAAATGGTGGTGCAGGCGGAGCAGTGAAAAGCGCAAGAGAAGTAGCAGACAAAGAACAGCCTGAATCCAGACAACAGAAAGTGGTGCAGGAGACCAGTAGTAGTTCAATAAACTACACTGACATTCATTTCATCTGTGTTTTAATCTGATGCTCTCTTTGGAGATTGTAAAAGGGAGTTGGTTCCACTTTAATATATAATGCAATAAATTACTCTTTAGATAGTGGACCGCCACCCTCTACCCCTCCACCCCCAACCAATTAAAAAAAAAATGACATTCTCAAGAACTCACAGAAGTTGTTCCACCCAGTACCATGGGGTCCCTATGAGGTGGCATTAGTTCTATGGAAGATAACAACCTGAGCCACCAAGTAGAATTGAGCCCCCTGCGTTTTGTTTTGTTTTGTTTGGCTGTAATCCTTATGGAACGAGATCTCCAGAGTTTTCTTCCATGGCATCATTGGGTAGCTGGGGATCACCAACCTTTATGTAGTTTGTTGTAGATGTTGGGCCCTGGCAAGTGGGTTCCAAATCAGAGCGACTTTATCAAGGAAACAGTGCTAGGTCTTGCACCAGCCACATGATTGTCATGTCTGTGTCTGCGGTGTGCTACTACTTTAATTCATCTCCTCACAGGTCTTCCTTTTCTTCTCAACCTTCTACTTTACCAAGTATGATGCCCTTTATTAATATAAGTGTCTAGCAGGAGCCACCACAGCTGGTTCTTAACTCAGCTTTGCTTGGTATAATAAAAGCACACCAAAAAGTTGGAAGTTCAAGTCCCTCTAGAATCAAAAGCACAGAGGTCAATTCAGGAAAGTCAGCCAAGGAACCCCGTGCACCAGACAGCTCTACTTTGATACACGTGGATCACCAGGAGGCAGAATCTATTGGAGAGCAGCTGGTTGGCTATTGTTTTACTAAAGCACCTGTTTATTCCAGCAAGGTTTCTGGAGAGTTAGCGCCATTAGGAGTGATTAATATTTCACGTTCTGACGAGGAGCACTAAGGAAAAGTAATTCTGTGTGGAGTGCTTGAAAATTGATTTTTCTTTCTGAAGCATAATCTCTTACATCACATTATACTCATAGTTCCTCAAATATTTCCCTAAAAGGCACAGTTGTTTCCAGGGTTTAAGAATTTCTTATATTAAAAAGCAAAAAGTTTAGTGTGGAATTTCTGTGAATAGTCCTAAGAGTCCCACTTACATGTTAGTTATAAGAAAAATTGGAAAAGCTTGTAAAACTTAAGCAGCTCATCCTGCTCATCTGATTGCCCACATGTACATATTCACTTTTACAAAATCCACAGGTATCTGTTTGCTGGAGATGATACTCTTGATCTGTTGGAAAACCAGTTAAATGGCAATTATATCTGAAGTGCTCGACACAGATTAAAACAGTCTTTGAATGAACTGTCCTGTCTTGTGTGTTGAATAATGAAGGTTCTAATTTGTCAGACCCTATCCTCTAAGTCTCTCAGTTATTCTGTTTTATTGTGATCACATGGCTATTCATGAATTGTTAGTGTGCAGATCCCTTTGTCCTAGTCCCCACCTGTGTTACTTAGTCAGATATGCTGAATGAAGAAGCTCGAGTCCTTTCAAGAAGAAGGAGAAAATAAACAGCAGCGAGTTTACCTTAGGCAAGGGCTTGGCAGGTTTGCAGTGGAGTCCTCCAACAAAGTCAAAATGAGGCAAGACGGGGCGAGGGTATTCAAAATCCCAGTCGGTTCGAATCAGCCACATTTCAGCTTTCCCCATCATCTCATACAGTGTAGCTGGTCTTCCTGAAATGTGAGCCCCCCAACCGATCAATCATGCCATACCCATGGAGACACTTTTTGCAGAAACACTCACTTCGGTTTCAGTAGTTTAGCAAGGCAGGCCCTTGACCCTTGGTTTCCCAAGCAAACTGTGCAGTTTTGGTCAAGATGGTTCAGTTCCTAGTAGCAACCTAGTGTATTCAAGTCCCGTTGAGAGCAGAGCAATATTGGATTATTAAAGAAAATTCTTTGTAATTAAGAACTGAAAAATTAAAAAGCATGGGAAATTATGCTCATTGAAATTTGATACTTCATTGCTATTAGTTCTATTAGACATAGTTCTTAAAAAGTTACAGACTGATGATTTGTAGGTTTATCGTTGGACATCATAACCCTGTAAGGAGGAGGACATATAAGTACATTTCCTAAAAATGTGGAATTGTTACAACCCTTAAGGTTCACTAGGCATATTTTTTCAGAATTGTGTTATTTTGATTGTAAACATTTAGTTAGAGGATCAGTAAAATATTGAGTAGCAATTATTCTTTTTTGATTCGGAAAGATGACCACTATGTCTCTCAAATTATATGGAACCTTAGCAGATAGTACTGAAAATATTTTGTTAGTAAATAAGGAAATTGAGCATTAGAAAAATAATTTTATGCATGATCCTTAGATATTGATGATACAAGTGAGTGTCATGCTTTAATCTCCATATCAGAGCACATCCAGCCTTGCACTGAATCTCCTACTCACGTATTTAGAAGTGAAAATTATAATGAAATGGAGATAGACCGTAATTAATTAAAGAAATTCTAAGTATCCTTATTTTGAAGTTTCTGACTTCCTGGACTTTCCTGTTGCATGGTTCACAGAACTCTTCTAATTGATACTATAGTGTAAACATTTCCATAATATTTATCAGATTGATACATCTTTTCATATTTTCTCCTAACAAAAAAACAGATTCCTCAGACATTTTACTTACACAAATTCACCTGTAAAGGCACAAGGAAAGTTGGAGCTGTAGTCTACCTAGTAGAAACATGACTTACCTAGTACTTCACTGTAAAATTGATCCCACCTTTTCACCTTCATGTGCTGGAACCAAAAGTCAAAGTAAAGCACATGTATCATATTCTTAACCCTCTCCACGAATGTCATCCGATCCTGTAATTCTGACAAAATCATAGGTACATAGGAAGGAGGAGTTAAAAGTCCTCCATTGTACCTTTCAGAGACATAGCCCATAGTGAACCGGACACTGTACATAAAGGGTACATTAAGTAGTTCAGCTAGCAGTTCACCACAAGGACTCACAGCATCTGCCAAAATGACATCAAACTTTGTTTCTTGTAATTTTACCATAAGTTTCTTGTTCAAAACTGCATCTTTACAGAGTCTTTCAATAAAATCAGAATATCCCCAAATAGTTTCTTGTATCACTGAAAAGTATGTCCAAAATGAATCTTTTGGCGCATCACCCCATTTCTTGATAAGTGTCATGAAGAAAACCTCCCCGTCATCTTTAGTAAGAGTTGTTGGATAAACCTCAAATTTGATAGAAGATGGTTTGTTGGAATCAATAAGAATGGAAGCTGAAGAGACGAGGACAGTCACCTCATGACCCCTCTGAATAAGTTTATCCAGTATTGTCTTCATATTGAGCCAATGGCTGTATTCGGTGGGCCACACCAGCACTTTCCCACACGTTGCACAGTTGAAGTGACAACTCAATTGAATCAGCAGGAGACCTGAAATCCATTTCACATGCATCTTGTTCAAACAAAATTCCCCTTTCAAATGCCTGTTCCCCTCTGTCACTGCTCATGCTTAAATCCTGGGACAAATCAATTGAGAAGTTAAAATTCAACTCTCACTGTTGGGACACATTGTACAGTGTACAGGATGAAAAAATAATTTGTAAATTACTAAGGGGAAAGGGGAAAGGGGGGAGAAAGGGTAATATAGGGAGCTGATAATGGGGGCCTGGAGGGAGGGAGAATGTTTTGAGAGTGATGATGGCAATGGGTGTGTAAAAGTGGCCTGCATACAACTGATGTTGTTAGGGATTGTGATGGGAGTTGTATGGGCCCCCCAATAAAATGATTCATTAAAAAAAGGGGGGGGG
>PVJH01011886.1:0-66820 GCA_004026705.1 Nesogale talazaci | reverse complement strand
AGGTGGTGGTAGATGAGGTGGTGGTGGTGGTGGTGATGGTGGAGGTGGTGATGGTGGAGGTAGTGATGGTGGTGATGGTGGTGATGGTGGTGAGGTACTATGGAGCTAGTTCCAACTTACGATCACCCCATGTACAACAAAAGGAAACACTGGTTGGTCCTATACAATCCTTGCAATCATTCCTATGTGTCTAGGTCTGTTTTTCCATCCTCTGTGTCCGTCCATCTTTATGAGAGTCTACTACTTTTTGCTGACCTTGCCGTTTACTAAATATGTATTATTGCCCTTCTCCAGGCACTGACCTCTCCTGATAGCATGCTCAACATACATGAGATGAAGCCTGCCATCTTTGATTCTAAGGAGCACTTTGACTGTACTTCTTCCAATGAATATGTGTTCCTCCTTCTGGCAGTAGAAGGCATATTACATATTATTTTGATGTCAAAGACATCAATACTACTGTCTTTCTTATTCATTGTCCAGCTTTTGCCTACATACGAGATGATTGAAAATAACATGGCTTGGGTCAAGCACGTCATAGTTTTAAAAATGCCGTCTTTGCTTTTTAACACTTTTAAGAGATATTTTCAGCACATTTTCCCAATGCAATACATCCACTGATTTCTTACAGGCTGCTTCTTTGAGTGCTGATTATGGATATGTGGCAGTCATCTGCATATGTTAATTTTATAATTGAAATGTAGGGGTGGAGTCTGGCCTGTTAATCAGGAGAAAGCCATTGAGTAGCTGATGAGGCCTCTGTGTGGGCATGGCTTTCACCTGAGACTCCTGGGAAATCTCGCGGTATTTTCCTCGTGAAGATGAGAAGATATCATTAGATCAGTCTGAGTTTCTAGATATGGGACCCCCTAAGCACAGACTCTTCTTTCAATGTCTCAGCAAGTGAGGCTAAGAGAGGAACCAACTCCTTATTTGGCTGGTTCACTGAGGCATGGGCTGTCAGATGGCCTAGATTAGACCAACTTGAGGTGCCTGACCTACCTTGGTACACTGTAGAAGAAGGCATCTAAAAGCTGAGAGAAATTGGTATGGTGGAATGGATCTATCAGGATATTCCCACAGATCCCAAAAGGGGGTGTCCTGAGGACATATTGTTCACTACAACCATAAAGAATAAGTTTGTGAGGTGGGCCCCAGCATCTTTGAAGACTTGTATAATTGCTTTGTTGTGTGCACCAGGATTAACTGTGGGAACTGCCTTAAGTGAACTCTGACATTTGCCCACGATGGGGCTGATTGGACTCCGTGGCAACAGAGGGCAAGTGTCAGCAGTGAATCAACAGAGACAGGGTGGACGTGGTTATAATAGACAAGAAGGCTTTCGTGGTAATCAAAGCAGCCTGTCTCGTGTGGAATTATGGCATTGGCTACTTAGTCATGGTGTCCCTAGGAGTGAAATAGATGGGAAACCTACTAAATATCTACGTGACTTATACATGCAGAAGAAGGCTGGATCAGGTGAACAGAGGAATAGGCAGTCACGATCACTCAACCAATTCCCAGACCTGAGCCAATTTACAGACCCACAACCACTTGAATGAGGGGAAGGCCGGGTCCCTTGGAAGAAGGACCCTGCCACCTCACCGAAGGTTTATGCTGTTAGTCTTTCTTGTAGCCTTTCTCAAAGGGACCTCAGGCCTTTCACAAGAGTGACTGTTCATTGGGGAAAAGGAAATTATCAAACTTTTCGGGGATTACTGGACACTGGCTCTGAACTGACACTAATTCCAGGGGACCCAAAGTGTTTCGAAGGCCCACCAGTCAGAGTGGGGGCTTATGGAAGCCAAGGTATTAATGGAGTTTTAGCTCAGGTACGCCTCACTGTGGGTCCGGTAGGTCCCCGAACCCATCCTGTGGTTATTTCCCCAGTTGTTGGGAGTTAGTTTCAGAGATGATTAACCACAGGCAACACAAGATGCAGCCTCCGAGAAGCTGGAGGAGCCACCGGAGAGACCACTCAGCTTTGCCCTGATGAAGACAGACCTCTGAAGCTGGAGAGGCATGCTGTTGATGAACCTGAGCCCTGGAAGCGAGGAGCCTTGGGGAGACCCCTGCCAGCGCCAGAATTCTGAACCCACTGACCTGTGACTTCCTGAGTCGGACTTCCAGACTTTATAGACTGACTTCAGGCATATGGGTTATTATTGAACTTATGACTTTGCACTGGACTGGATTGGGATGCTTTCTTAGTGTCACGTTTCTTTTGTATATAAACCCTTTCCTTATACCTGTATGCGTGTCTCTGAAATTTGTTCCTCTAGTCTACCCGGACTAACTCAGGATACAAGTAAAATTCAATCTTTGACAACTTCTCAACTTTTTCTCTATTTATCATGATGATGTTTATTGGTCTTGTTGTAAGGAACTTTGTATATTTTGAACTATAATGCATATATTAAAAGTTGGTAGAAATCCAAAAATACTAATGTAGCTTCTTGAGAATTCTGACGAGACTAAACTGGTTCTATATATAATCAAACCTTTATTTAATGAACTTAAGAAAGCATCACAGATCATAACCAAATAAAAACCCACTGATTTGTGGTACAAGTCTCAAGAAGCAAAGAAATGGGAACGGGGGATGTTACATAATAACATCTTTATTTTTATGAACATTGAGGAAGAAACCTGTCAGAGAAGAAAAACAAGAATATTTTCCAATAAAATAAGCAATGGAAAGGGAGTAAGACTACACCCTGTCAAATGCAGGAAACTGGTAAGGCCTGAAAAAAAGCAAAGCATCCCCTTAGGGCAGTGATTCTCAACCTTCCTGTGCCATGACTCTTTAATACAATTCCACATGTGTGGTGACCCCCAACCATAAAATTATTTTCATTGATACTTTATAACTGTAATTTTGTTACTGTTATGAACCGGGCAACCCCTGTGAAAGGATCATTTGCAACCCATGGGTTGAATACTGCTGCTTAGGGGTACAGCTTTTACAGATTTTACTGTACATATTTCCCTACAATACTCAGTGTAAAGATAATCCAGAATAAATTCTTACCCAATACTAAAAGGGAAAATGTATTGTTAAACTCAATACATTTGGTCCCTAATAACTCAGTTTTATGGATTTATAAGTAAAAGATAAATAGCTGTATATGTGATAAGTGAATCAAAAAGGAAATACTTACCATCAACAAGACCCGAATCGAGTAGATTCAATAGTTCCGCCTCAGAAACATTAATCCCCAAACCTTTCAGTATGAATTGTATATCATCAGCTTTAACTTTTTCATTGGTGATATTGTCTAGCGCCTTTGCAAGGTTGTTAACCTCTATCATGAAAAAATATTTTCAGTTTAGATACAAATTCTAAATAATTACCTTAAAGTGTAATTCAAGAAATTAGTGTAGGTACCTGGCACTTTTTATTTAAAAATGAAATTGAGTAAAATCTACCTTCAATACTCTGTTGATGATACATTAAAAAATTCAATTGTAAGACAAATTCATAGTAGGAATTATTCTTTAGTACTGCCTTCATCTATCTCTGTCTTTATTTTTATGTGCTTTGGACACATAATGATACTGTATTCTAATTATTGCCACTTCATTCTGCTTCTTCCCCAGACCTTCACCAAGATTTAAATTGTCTTAGACTGTCTTTCTTTCCCTTAGGGCTAAGAACCCTGTTGTACAAGTTGACAGTTAACTAATCTCCTAATAAAATCTTTATATTTTAAATAACTGAACACTAATGCTGGCATCCCTGAGGAACACAGTGAAATGTTAAGCTACTAATCTAAAGGTTGGCATTCAAATTCTCCAGAGATGCCTTAGAAGAACAAGACTGATAATCTGCTTCTAAAAGGTCACACCCTTGAAAACCTTATGGAGCAGTTCTACTCTGCACACATGGGCCTGCCATGAATCAAAATCAACTCAAGAGCAATGAACAACAACACTGCTAATGTTTAAGAGGGTAGGAAGGTTTATTTCCACATGCTACATTTTAATAAGCACTTTAGCAGTGGTCTAATATGGATAATAGCTAGGTAAAAGACGTGTCCTGATGGTAGGAGTTTCTGATGCTATGGAAGAGCCTAAGGAGTTTATTTATAGAAGAGTTACTGCCTTTCAGGAACTCTGGTAGCACAGTGGATTAAGCATTGTACTGTAGACCTAAAGGGTGGCAGTTCAAACCCAAAATTTTTTTGCAGCTGATTTGTCCTATGCAATATGCCATTTTATGTCTTGTCTGTTGTTTCCATGGACACTGATTGTTGATGCAAGTAGAATAAAATATTTGGGGGGGTTTTGGTTTTTTGTTAGGGGGGCATCATTGCCCTCTGGTGGGAGTGGGAGGCCCGGCCTTGCTCCTGGAGAGCTGCTGCTGGGTTTGAACCGCCAAGCCAATGGGCCACAGTCCCGCACTCAATCTCTACGCCACCGGGGCTCAGTACAAAACATTCTGAAAGTCACCTATTTGAAACATCTTTTTCTGAAGACATGGTATTTGCTTCAATTATGAATAAGTGATATAAAAAAGTAGACTTTGAGAATGAAGGAACTAAATCTTCATCTGAACTTCTAAAAAATTAATGTGTAGCATTCATTTGATCTTATAGCATATTATTTACATGTTTATGTAAGTGGCCTTTAATTTTTTGAATTAATTATGATTACCATTTTCTATATTTTAACATGTGCACAAAGAGTCCTAATTAGTCTCACCTCTGAAATCTTGAAAACGTTTATGGCTCTTTAATGCTAGTAGGGCATCCTTTAGGGAAACGTCTCCCTTTTCTATAAAGAGGAAAACAGTGAAAAAGAGAACGTTAACAGGGTCAAGAAACATAAGGGATTTTCAGAGAAAGCTAAATATGTTCACTCACTATCCCTTGGACACATCTTAAAATTTTCTTCTCCTCTACACTTTTGTGGAGAATGCCATTGCTCTCTACCCACCATAATCCTATTCCTGGCAGAACTAGTTCACAATTTTCCAAAGCATCTTACCTTGAGTCTACATTTCCCTTTAACTAGTGCACTTTTCCTTGCCTTTCCAACTTAATTTTTGGAGGAAACAAAGTTGTTTTACTCATCACGTCTTCATTCATACATCAACGAAGGCAATCTAATTTTATTAGCTTCAACCTCCATTGAAACTGCAACCAATAAACACTTAACACCTTCTTCCTTCAAACTCTTCTTCCCTTCGTTTTGATAGGGCTTTCTCTTGGTTTCCCACCTACCATTCTGATTACTCTCTGTGGGAACAGGTCTAAAAGCAGGGAAGTGAGGCCAATGGAGTCACCAACGCATGCATGCACATAGACTCCAGAGACCAAGTTTTGATGGCATAGATCTAATTTTATTATAACTTTTGCAAGCAAAAGTTTATTAACCAATCAAATAGATTTCTTCACTTACTTCCTGGATTCTAAATATAAGGTTAGAATGCTACAGATTTGCAGAATGAAAAACAATAGATCCACACTGAGTTGTGGTAAGCTAGGGGGAATGCAGAAGTTGGTTTACAATCATTTACAAATGAGGTGTCACCAGATAAGCCAACCCCTTCAATTGCATTACAGGACACTTAACCACACTATGGGGAAGCTAGAGGCATCTTTTTTAGGCTGCATGTCAGAAGTCAAGGCAGAAGCTTGTCAGGTGAGCTGGTCTGAGGTCTTAACTGTCTCACGACTGGAATTTTCCAGGAGTCATGGAAGCGTGGGTTCTGGCTACCTAAGGGTGCAGATACACAGTGGCTTCAAGACAGCTTCAGGAGACACAGCAGCACCCTGTACTTTCTGCGCCTTTCCCTCAGATCCACAGGTTCTGCTAGGAATGCCCCCACAACTCTCCATCATTTAAAAATTACTCTCTTTCTCTGTCCTTAATAAGAAGCTTTAACATGCATCCCCCAGGGCTCTGTCCTTGGCCCTTGTTCTCATTAGGTTCTGTATACTTTTCCTGAATTCTCCTGTAATTTCAAACCATATGACTTTTAAATTTATATTTCCAGCACACCTTCAACTCTATGTTCACAGTGATCTCAAATACAAAATTCCCTAAACTGAACTCTGTATGTTTACTGAGCCTCCTCCTGTATTCCATATCTTACTAAAAGACATCACTATGAAATAAGACACTAAAACCAGAAATGTTGCTCATTATTATACAACCTCTTTCCACACTTAATTGAATATGATGAAACTCTGCTTTTTCAGTCTCGTACATCTCTTTTTCATCCTTAAAGCCAATTCAGGCATTCATAAGTTTTAACATGCTTCCTAGATTGTTCTTAATCTATCATTGCTTAACACTAATGCTGGAATGACTAGTCAAAGTATAAAGTTAATCCTGTCAATTTGCAATTCTTCAATAACTCCCTAAAGCCTTAAAAAAATTCAAATTCTTTTTCTCAGAAAAAAATACTTTTGATCTTTCCTTCATCTGGGGTCCTCAAACTATGACTCGTGGGCCACATGTGACCATTTATCCAGCCCACTGGGTGTTTTTGCTGCTGCTGCTGTCCTGCTTAGCAGCCAGCTCATCCTGGGCCTGCAGTGAATTTGTTCATAGCTTTGGTTTTTTTCTATAGTCCAGCCCTCCAACGGTCTGAGGGACAGGGAACTGGCCCCCTGTTTAAAAAGTTTGAGGCCCCCTCCTCTATGTCTTCTTTCTCCCTCTCTTTATATCTCTACCTCTACCTCAATCTCTAATTCTTCTATTTGCCTTATCAAGTCAATGGCCAAACTTTGGTTCACATCAAAATGAACCACAGAGCTTTCTTAATATATATATATACACACAGGTTTGTGTCTTGGACCTGATGCAGCTATTGTGATGGAAAATATCTGGGATAGACTCAGAATATCTGGACATTTAACAAATCCCTAACTGTGATGTAAATCAGTTTGAGATCCACTACTCTAGATTTTATTGAAGTACTTAGAGTTCTTTGATTTCTCCATGATATTTTCTTTTCTTATATACTTCGCACAAGCTAAATATCCTTCCTGATCCCTTCTAATCCCCTGAACCTCTAATCCTGTCTAATTTATGCTTTTTAATTAAAAATTCAACTTTAGTGTCCTCTCCTCTAGAAAGTACCCTTCTGAAAACTCTATCCAGTCTTGTATGGGTTAGGCATCAATCGCACATGCTTCCAAAAAGCATTCAATGTTTACTTATTTCATAGCATTGGTGTTTTTTTTTTAATTTGTTATCCGAACAGAGTGTAAACTCTTAAACTTTTATCTTTGAGTACTTTGCAAGCCATAGGTGTTCAACAAACTTTCATTAAATTGATGAAATAACTCTCCTCTACACCCCTGTAGGACTCAGTGTTATTACTGTTACTCTGGTATTTATATAAGAACTGCCATGTGTCCTTCAAAATTCACTTAACTTTAATCTACATTATCATATGATATTTTGGTGTTTAGATCTCTCTGACCAACTAGAATGGAAGTTTTTAACTTACAGATCATTTTTCTATCTGTGAATACAGTAACACATTGTATAGTGTCTCACATACAAAAAGCCTCAAGATCAGGTCTGCTACAGATATCTGCAGACCATGTACTACACCCTACCGAAACCCATGGCTAGGGAGTCTATCCCAGCTTATAGCGACTCTATATGACAAAGCAGAACTGCCCCATGGGATTCCCAAAGCCGCACACATTTGCACATCTTTCTCCCACCGAATGATTGATGGTTCCGAATCACCCACCTTTCTGTTAGAAATGTGAACCACTACACCGCCAAGGCTCCTGACAGAACTCCAAAGGGTATCTTTCACTCAGCCGGCAATGTGCCCTGGAATGTGTGCAGTGCAGTGACCCCAGCGGACACGAGTGATGACATGCTAAAATGATTGCCAGTGGCCATGGAGTCAGTTCCCAGTCACAGCAACCCTATGGACCACAGAAGGAGACACTGCCTCGACCTGTGTCATCCGCACAATTGTTCCTAGGCTTGAGCCCCTTGATGTGGCCGCTGTGTAAATTCACCTTGTGGAAGGTTTTCCTCTGTTTTGCTGTCCCGCTCCTTTGTCAAGCATGACGTCTTTCTCAAGGGAATGGTCTTTACTGACAACGTATCCAACATACTTAAGACAAAATCTGGACATCCATGCCTCTAAGGAGTATTCTGGCTATACTTCTTCCGAGACAAATTTGTTTATTCTTTCAGCAGTCAGCCCATGGAATTTTCAATATTCTCCACCGGCACTATAATTCAAATGCATTAGTTCTTCTTCTTCAGTCTTCCTTGTTCAAAGTTCACCTTTCACAATTGTAGGAGACAATTGAAAATATCATGGCTTGGGTCAGGTACACGTTAGTTCTCAAAGCAGCGTCCTTGTTTTTCAATTCTCTCAAGAGGTCTGTACAGCAGATTTACTCCATGCAATGTGTTGGCTGGTCTCTTGACTTCTGCCTCGATGAGTTTCGAATGCAGAACAGAGGAAGACATAATACTTGACAACTTGGACCTTTTCTATTTTACCATGATGTGACCTACTGATCCAGTTGTGAGGATTTTGGTTTTCTTTACATTGAGCTGTAATCCATACTGAAAGCTGCAATCTTTAGCTTTCATCAGCAAGTGCTTCAAGACCTCATCATTTTCAGCAATCAAGGTTGTGTCATCTGTCTACTGAGGGTTGTTAACAAGACTTCATCCAAACTTGCTGCCACATCTTCATATAATCCACACAACTCAGATATACAAGTCAGGAAGTAGGGAAAGGTCTTTTCTTATCCTCTTCCTGGGTAACAGCAACTTCAGCACATTCTTAGAGAATTATTATTTCACCTTTCAAAGTTGTATAAATAATTTGTATAAATTTATTTGTACTCAAACCAGCAAACAAACTCTGATGGAACAGATACAGGACTCTTCACGAAGCTATAAAATAGAACTTATTCTGCCTAATTCCATCTGTCCCCTTCAAAAAATCTTAAACACAAAGTACATATTTCCATCACTCAAAACTTTTCTATTAACAAAAAGTATTATTCTCAGTAGATTTGTTCTGATAAGGTTTTTTATTCCTTGGAATACTTTGGGGTGGGGGAAGAGTGGGCAAAGAAGGATAGGGTAGTGAAATGGAATCCCTAAGACATGGTAACAGTTGAAATTTGATAAGCCTATTACTCATTTAAAATAGAAAATAATTGGTGACCTGAGCCCCAGTGGCACAGTGGTTGTGTGTGGGACTGCGACCCACTGGGCTGGCAGTTCAAATCCAGCAGCAGCTCTCCAGGAGCAAGGCTGGGCCTCCTATTCCCACCAGTGGGCAGTAAAGCCTCAAAAAAAAAAAAAAGAAAATAACTGAACGTCTTCACGTACCATCAGCAACAACCATGCTTTCTAACATCTTGTGTTCTTCAGGCTTTACAGGAATGCCAAAGTCATCTAAAGCATCCTTCAAGTCATTAGCTTGAAGTTTGTCGGAGTTCAGCAAACTAACAACATTGAGGGCAGATTGTATATCTGAAAATAAACAAAGATTCTGTAAATCTGAACACTAAAGTGAAAACTATTTTACAAACCTATTTCAAATAACATTATCCTTTATGGTTCTAAAATTAATAATATAAGGTAAATAATTATTTACTTCAATATTTCCCTGAACTAACAAAATAAATATTTAACAAAATTTTAAAAAATTAACTGAGATTTCTTTATCTAACTCAATAAAATGATCAACCCTAAAAAATTAGAATGTATCCATTACTGTATTTCCTAGGAAAATGTTCAGTGAGTAAAAGGGGCATCAGAAATCATTTTTGTTTTTACAAAACTTCCCAAATTTCATGATATGACAATTTAAGTACTCCTAAATTTCTATATATATTCATTTCATTCATTTTCCCCCTTCCTCAGCATATATACTCTTCTCCTACTAAAGGCTTCTATCTCTTTCCTGATAAAGCCAACAAGTAGAAGTATTAAGTTTTCAGGGTCACATTTTGCCTAAAAACTAGGAACAGTTTTTACTTTCTTTTTTTGTTTGTTTTTGTTTTGCTTTGTTGGGCATCACTCCCCTCTGGTGGTGAGAGTAGGAGGCCTAGGCTTTGCTCCTGTGGAGCCGCTGCTGGAATTGAATCTCCATCCCAGTGGGCCGCAGTCCCGTGCACAACCACTACGCCACCGGGGATCAACCCCAGTTTTTACTTTCTAATGGGAAAGATACAAATTTACAAGGGTCAAATTGGCACAAAACCTGTACATGAAATTTTAATTGAAGAATTTAGTGTGACAGGGAATAGATACTAGGGTTTGTCTGTAAAGAAATTTTAAAATGTTAGAGCTTCTTCAGAGTTGATGTACTTTTTGCTCATCCCTGACTATATCTAAAACTCTAAGCATGTTCTCCTCCAAATTGAACTCTAATATTACACTCATGCCTCTAACTGCTTTATCAATGAGTTATATAAATCACATGCATTTGATGCTACTGCTTGAATCATAATCTCAAGTTTATCTAGGAGAATATAACATAATTTTAAAAGCAAATTATAGGGGCATAAAAGAGTAACCATATTCACTTATTAGATAATCTTATTTCCCATTAAGCCAGATAGCTTTCCATCTCCCCACCAAAATCTTTAATAAGTCAGATCATTTTTAAGCCTTAGACTCAAGCATCAAAGTCAGGTTTAGACTACTCTAATCTCATCATCTCAAAAATCCTGACACTGATCACTTCTCTTCTAGTTGAAATGAAGGAAAGAAAGGAAAAGATATGAAAAAAAGATACTCCCATTTCTGCTAAACTCTTAACCTCTGAATCTTGTTCTCCAGTGGGTCACTACCCTGTCTGACTCACCAGCTCTATTCTTTCACCATTCTTTTTCCATTGCCTTCTAATCATATCAAATGCCTTCAAATATGTACTATACCTAGTCTACCATTATTTGACTTTCTCATATCCTCTTTTGTATGAGTCAGAACAACGCTCCACATTGGCATCAAATCTACACAAAGCAGTCTTATCTAGGAAAGCAGGACTACAACTAAAATGTGCATAAGTTGCTATTCTAACAGGTTTTCACCAGGAAGCAAGAATGCTCATTAATTATATAGAATGGAAGACATTAGAGATGCTAAAACATGAGATTAAATTACCTTTATTTACAGTTATGTGGCTTTCCTTAACTCTCAATTAATTCAAGTAATTGGGACATAGCTACATTATTAACACTGTCTTTCCTCTAAAAACATACCCACAGTAAACTTTCTAATCTACTGTTTTCAGTAGGTTTCCTGAAACAATGATTAAAGGTCATATTATTTAGAAAATAATGTACAATTTAGGAAGACAATGCTAACTTTTTAACTAAATTTATAAAATATAAAGCATAATATTTACCAGCCATGTTTTCTTTATAAATCGACATAGTGAAAATATCACTAAAACATCTTTGAAGTATACAAGGTTAAGAGTTCAAAAATCGCCAGCTACTCCTTGGGAGAAAGATGGGCTAAAATAATAAACTGAATATACTAAGTGCTGGTATGAATTTGAAGAAGCTGGGACTCTCTTATATTGTATGAAGAAATGTAAAATTATGCAACCACTTTGAAATATAGTTCAACCTCTTAAAAAGATAAACATGCCTATCATATAGTTAGCTATTCTGCTCTAGGTGATTGATTATATATTATATATATATAATTATATATTATATATTTAAACAAATACTGGCACACAATTATTCATAGCAGTTTCATTTGCAGTAACCCAAACCTGAAAATATCTTAATGTATATCACCAATTGAATAAATAGATAAACCATGTTACACTATACAATGGGCTACTACTCAGCAAAACAAAGGAATGGTCTATTGATACATACCATAACATGAGTAAATCTTAAAAATGATGCTAAGTAAGAGAATTCCGCAAAATATTAATATAATATTAGTATATTATATATTAGTCAATATTAGTTGATATGATATTGTTCCATTCATATGAACATCTGGGGAATAAAAACTAATCTGTAGTGACAGAAAGTACCTGGAAATGAAGAAAAATAATGGAAAAGCTAGAGCAATTCAAAGGGGTATGAGGAATTTTTTAGGAGTATTGATAAGTATCTTTTCTTTTCCCTTTTTTTATATGTGGTTATGCTGGTGTCTTTGTTCCTTCTCTATTTCTGTATTGTGCTTACAGGCTTCACTGGTTTCTGGGTGGTAGTGTGCTGTGTGGTACTCTCAGGTGCTTCTGTTGTTGTGATTGATTTTCTGTCCATCATGACCTAGCTAATATTTTTTTTGTAATACTGCTCATTTTTATGGATTCCTTTAGTTTGTCTGGAAATACCTTTATTTCTCCCTCAAATTTGAGAGATAATTTTGTTGGATAAGGGATTTTTAGTTTTTCCTTCTTTCAAAATTTTATACAGGTCACACTCCATTGTTGTCTTACCGGCATAGTTTCTGCTTAGAAGTCTGAGCTTATCCTTACCAGTTTTCCTTTGTCAGTAACTGTTCTACCCGCCTGTTGCCCTCATGATTCTCTTTTCTTGATAACTGGAGTGTGTGAGAAAGACACATCGTAATGTTTTTCTTTGGGGACTATCCTATTCAGGATTTTCTTCACCTCTTGAATAGCTATTTCCTCCTCTTTTGTGATATTGGTGAAATTTTCTTTCACAATTTCTCATTCTACTTTCTCTGTAGATTTTGTGGGAGGAGCTTAATTTTGGAGCAGGAAAACAAACAGTGGTGAAATGGCGAAAGGGTAACGAGATAGTTAAATGAAGAAAGTGGAAGAAATAAGATAGAATAAAAGAAAAGTAATGATCAAAATAACAAATAGCTGTCAGGATAAGCTCAAAGATTTGTACAAGTAATAGCAAAAGGTATTTTAAGAGGGGCAATAAAAATTAATAGTTTTCAAGGAAACATACTTCATAAAGAAAAAGAGGGAGAGTAGAAAAAGATAATGAGCAGATGTGAAGGGGAAAGAAGAAGCAAAGGAAACGAGACAGAAGACTCGCATGTGGCTTAGGTGTGAGTGCTGAAGTTCTGTTGCTATAGGAGTGTGAATGTGGGCAGTCTATACACTGAAGGGCAAAAAGAAAAACGTTCTTGTTTGTGTGGGTGTGCTGGAATCTCCAGGCCTGCCTGTTCTTGTCATGGGAAATATGTATTCCCAGGAGGGCAGGGTCACACCAGAAGAGATGGGAGAAAATTAGAAAAATAATGAAGGTGTTATAATAGAACAAAAGGACCAAAACCAAAGAAAAGAAAATAGACAATAAACCCACCTTGTGGGTAGGGATTCCTACTTCTTTGGTAATTTTATTATGTGTACATATGTGCTACATGGGGGGAAGATGGGGCATGTGGTGGGGAGGGCATTAGAGAATAAAGCAGGAAAGGAAGAGGAAGGCGGGAAAAAATAGTGAAAAATGTAGCTTGAGTACCGAATATGTCTGCACTCAGCTGCCCATGCAACCAGGGACCACGGCGAAAGAGGTTGAGCTGGCTGGGCTGCCCAGGGACTATAAAACTTGGTTGTGCTAGAGAAGGTCAAGGGTAAGGGGGTATGTGTCAGCAGGTGTTGCTGCTCTTCCACTTTAATATACTTGGATTTACTTAACTTTTACGTTGAATTTCTTCCAGGAAGTACAGGACAACTCTTCAGGTGGAACTTCTCCAGTAGTTGCTGAGATCTTCCTGTGCTTACTATCTGGCAGCCATATCTGGATGTGCATCTTGATTGTTTCATGCATGTGTGTTATAAAATTTCTCAAACTGTGCACTTTAAGTATGTATGGTGTCTTTAACATCAATTAGGTTTCATAATACTGTTTACAGTAAGGAATTTCAAAAGCCAATGCAAGCTAAGACAAATATCTACAATGAAGTGTCTTATTAATTGAATGACTTGCCTTCAAATACTGGATCTGGCTTACTTGTGTTCAAAGTTTCCAAAATTTGTTTGAGACTTACTTCATTATTTTCTGAAAAGAAAAGTACAATGACTATGAAATGGCAATACATCAACCTTAATAATCATTAAATAATCTTGGTGAGGTGACAAGAGGTGGGTAAAAATTAACTGGATAAAAATGTTAGCTTAAAAGTTTTATCCAAAATTTTTCCCTTCAAAACAGAATTTAAATTTCACTATATTAATTCACTTATCTTAAATACTCCTATTTATATCTATGTTTTATAAATTGGATGCTAGGTAGAGGTTGTCTCGTAAAAAATGTTTCCAGGAGAAAAGCAATATGAATTTTCACTCGCTCATGGTATGCCTATGTTCTCATCATAGTTCTAAAATGTAGTTTATCTGAAATGTACATATATACAGCAGATGTCCCAAACACACAGGCACAACAGAATTAATTCAGCTCAACATATAATGCTCTTTCAACAAAGATTTACCATCAATAGCTGCTTGCTTCAGGATCTCCTGGACTGTCTGGCTGAGTAATGGAATTCCAGTGCTCAAGAGCTGGCTCAGTTCACTTACAGGCATCTTATCATTTCTGATTTTATCGACATGTTTGATATCTTTAAGTAACTCTGTAAATACATGAAGGACAAATAACAAAGTTGGGGCAGAGTCTATTTTAAGGCTTAACATTGACAGCAATGAAGAAAATAGGTATATGATTGAATGCTGAATTAGAGAGCTTGTAAAAATATCAACAGGCTTTGTTTTTAGAAGTTAATTAAATTTAAGATACAGTTAATTCTCCCCTACCAAGACCACTGCCCCCAAACAAAACTAAACAACCATCAGGTTGATTCCAACTCATGATCACCCTATCTAGACTTACTGGAGCAGATGGTAGCTATTGGTCTTACATTTGCAGTTCCATGCTTACCTAATAGAGCTACCTGGTTCTTTTTCTATCTACCTTAGAGACCTAGAAATAATCATAAAAACAGACATACACGCGCTCTCCAGGAGCAAGGCTGGGTAGCTCCCATGACCACCAGAGGGCAGTGATGCCAAAAAACAGACATACACACAACTAGGGTGGCTGCTGCTTTATTCATAATAGCAATTAAATGGAAACAACTGGCATGGCCATCAACAGATGAGTGCACAAATGAATTGTGGTACGTATGATACATGTGAAATAGTAGGAAACCCTAAAGAGCAATGATGAGGTAGCTCACTATATTATAACCTGGATAAACCTGAGTGGCACAATGCTGTGAAATAAGTCAAGCATACAAAGACAAATGTTATATGATTCTTCTTTTATATGAAAACAGGAATAGAGAGAGATGAATGTTCCTTCGTGGCTAACAGTAAAGAGGTAGGAAAGGGATCTTTATCCTGTAGAAATATTCCTTTGCAAATAAGTAAATGTTTTCTATGTTTTTGATAACCACTTCCTCCCCCATGAGATATTTTCATAAGCACCAACATGCCAATTGTTTTACATGTTGCTATAAAAGAAAACAATCAGCATAGTGTGACTACAAAATTACCTGGGGTGGTGGGCGTGAGCAGCAAACAAACAGAAGGTACACATTATTGGCATGAAAGAATGGGACTTACTTGGAGTGAAGGGAAAGTGGTACTCAGTGCAGATGTCTGAGTAAGCACAGATGACTGGGTTCAGTTGTGTACATAGCTGAGAAGCAGCAGAAGTATTGATTCTAAAGCCCGCTGCCATCGAGTTGATTCCAGCCCTTAGCAACCCCATAGGACATGGTAGAATGGCTTCTAAAGAGTTCCAACACTGCAAATATTTATAAAAGCAGACACCCTCATTTTTCTCTCGTGGAACAGCTGGTAGGTTTTGAACCACCAACCTTTCAGTTAGTAGCCCAATTCTTAACCCACTATGCCACCAGGACTCCTTGGAAGCATCTATAACACTGCCATGTACTAATTCCTGCACATAGGAATCCTTTAGGACTAAGCAAAATTGTTCCTGTGGGTTTGCAAGGTTTAAATGTCTGTGGGAGCAAGACGCCTCACCCCACTGAGCAGTTGGTGGCTTTGCACAATCGTGCGGTTAGCAGAGCAACGCATAATCCACTATGCCAGCAAGGCTCTTAGAACTATCTATTGCTCACTGCCATCAAGTCAATTCTGACTCACAGCCATCCTCAAAGACAGGCATAACTGCCCTTGTGGGTTTCTGGGAGTAGATCTCTGTATAGGAATAGGAAGCCCCATTTTTCTCCTGTGAAGTGGCTGATGGTTTCAAACTGTCATCTGTGGTTAGGAATGCATAACCCAGTATCCCCGCATGGATTCTAGAAGAATCTATAGTTCTTTTGGACTAATTGCCTCAGATTTTGCTCACTCTTCTTTGTTTCAAGCATGGAGAAACTAGTTTTTGCAACTTAGATGCTGCTCTGCTCACAAACTTAAGACCCAGATTCTATTCACTTCACTAGGATACAGATCATGATTTTTATTAATTATGTTACAACAACTGACTGAGTTATTTCATAAGACTATGGTCTCAAGCCTTCAAACCCAGAAAACCAAGGTTGGTAGGTATTTGGTTATATCTGGAAAGTATCCACATTTGTGTTTTCAATGAATGTGAGGGGGTTCAAAAAGTTTGTGGAAAAAATCCATTATCTTTTCATTCTACTTTCAAACTTTTTGTAACCCCCTATTTATGTGTCTGTACCCACATATTTGTATTTACATGTACCTATACATGTATCTAGAGTACCCCTCATATTCACTAAAGATTCAGTCTCCTAGTGACTGGTAGAACCCCTGATACTAGAGTCCTTAGCTACCATTCCAGCTAGAAAGTGAAGTCATCTTATAGATTGATTTCAATCAAACAAAAAGAATTAATCGATGTTCCAAAATGTTAAGAGGTAGCATATGATCAAGAACCAGTGATATTAAGGGAAGAAATTCAAGCTGCACTGAAGACACTAATAAAAAAACCAGGTTCCAGGAATTGACAGGAATGTCAATGAATGTTTCAAAAAGTTGATAAAGTTGGGCTGAGCCCCGATGGCGTAGTGGTTGTGCGCGGGACTGCGGCCCACTGGGATGGAGGTTCAATTCCAGCTCCACGGAGCAAAGGCTGGGCCTCCTACTCCCACCACCTGAGGGCAGTGATGCCCCCCCCAAAAAAAAAAGTTGATAAAGCACCAGGCATTCATTCACCTATGCCAAGAAATTCGGAGAGTGGTTACTTGGCCCCCTGACTAATAAGATCCATATTTGTAGCCATTCTAAAGAAAGGTGACTCAACAGAAAGCTCAAATTAAAAAAATATGATATCACATGCAAGTAAAATTTGCTTTAGATCCCTGAGTAACAGTTGCAGCAGTACATTGACCTGGAATTGCCGGAGGTTCAGGTTGGATTCAGATGAGGACATGAAATAAGGGGCATCATTACCAACGTCTGATGGATCTTGGCTGAAAGCAGAAAATGCCAAAAAGATATTCACTTGTGTTTTACTGACTGTACAAAAGTATGTGACTGTGCGGACCATAACAAACCATGGATAGCTTTGAGAATGAAAGCACTTCCCAATTCCAAAGCACTTCATTGTGCTCATGCAGAACCTGTACATGGATCAAGAGGCAGTTGCGTGAACAGAATAAGGAAACAGTGCCTGTTTTAAAGTCAGGGAAGGGGTGTGTGTTACAAAGTTGTATCCCCTCACCACATGTATCCAAACTGTATACTGAGAAAATAATCAGGCAAGCTGGATTATGTGAAGAAGAATGTGGAATCAGGATTGGAGGAAGGGTTATTAAAAACTTTTGATATGCCAATGACACAACCTTGCTTTCTATAAGCAAGGAGGGCTTGATGCACTTGAAAGACTTGCTGATGAAAATCAAGGACTGCAGCCTTCAGTATGGATTATAACTCAATGTAAAGAAAACTAAAATCTACACAATTAGGTCAATAGGTAACATCATAATAAATGAAGAAAAGATTGAAGTTTTCAAGGATTCATTCTAATTACAGATAGACCCACAATCAATGTTCATGGAAGCAGCACCAGTCACAAGATCATATGATGCATTTTCATTGAATAAATCTGCTGCACAAAACCACTTGTAAGTGTTGAAAAAGCAAGGATGTTACTTTTGAGGACTACGGTGCACCTGACACAAGCCATGATATTTTCAATCACCTCACATGCAAGTGAAAGTTAGACACTGAATAAGGAAAACCAATGAAAACTTGCATTTTAATTATGGTGCAGGAAAGAATGCTGAAAGTACCTTGGACTGTCAAAAGAACAAACAAGTCTGTTTTAGAAGCACGGCTAGAATGCTCCTTAGACAGAAGGATGAAAAGACTTTGTCTCAAGTACTTTGGGCATGTTATCAGGAGACACCAGTCCCTGAAGAAGGACATCAGATATGTTAAAGTAGAGGAGAAACAAAAAAGAAGACCTTCAACCAGATGGCTTGACAATGGCTGCAGCAATGGGCTCAAACATAAGAACAATTGTGTTGATGACACAGGACCAGGCATCATTTTATTTTGTATATATAGAGTCTCTATGAGTCAGAACAAACACTTAAAAATGTTACCAAGAAATCTGCATGGAAATCACCAAATGAAAACCTAGTTAGCTGTGTAAACCTTTACCAAAGATGAAACAAAATTATTTTTAAAATCCATCCAAGAAAAAAAAACACAGCCCAAATATGTTATTCAATTGAATGAACTAATTTTAGCAAATAGTCACATACTCTATACTATCTATTTATATTTGTATAAATTTATCTATGTATATTTGTGCTTAAAACTAATAGAAATTCATGTACTGATCAGTTTTAGTGAAATTTTACAAGTGCTCTAGAACTAACTAAGCGAGATAAATAGATACTATAAAGATATCCCAAAGATCCCATGCTGAAAAAATAATACAAAGCAAGTGAAGTGTTCACATATTTTAAAGATTTATTTGATAAGATTGATGATATTTTGAAAATAAAATACGAAGAGTCACTTTATGAGAAAAAAAAAGACTTTTTGACCCTTACAATCATGTAGGGCAAAATGTTAAACAAGTGCTGTCTGCCCTCTCTGAGTTTGCACTTAAATTCTCTGTGCAAACCTCGAATCCTTCAAGAAATCACTTGTCAAATCTCAATCTTGTTCTTTACTAACTTATCTAATCTAAAACTTAAGTGAATATAAGGAAACTAACATTGTATCTTGCAAAAAAGGACCAGAAACTATGAGCCCCTATCCATAAGTGATAACCTATTTCTCCCACAAGGTTTTTAGAAAAAGAAGAGTAGGATTCTATTATATCTTGATTTTTTTAATCATTTTACTGGGAACTCTCAGAGCTCTTATCACAACCCATACATACATACATTTTGTCAAACACATTTGGACAGATGCTGCTGTCATTATTTTCAAAACATTTTCTTTCTACTTGAGCTCATTCCACCCCCAGTACTCTCTCTCCCTCATGAACCCTGGATAATTTATAAATTGTCTTTTTTTTCATGTCCTATAATGGGTGTTGTCTCCCTTCACCCACTTTTCTGTTGTCCATCTCCCTGGGTTGGTTATATACCAAACATTACAAACATTATGATTGATTCACCTTTTCTCCCCCCACCTTCTTCTTACCCTCCTGATATAGCTACTCTCATTATAAACCCTGAGGGGTTTATCTGCACTACATCCCGTGTTTGGACCTCTTATATGTATCAATGTACATGCTCTGGTCTAGCCAGATCTGTAAGGTTGAATTGGAAGGGGGAGGAAGCATTAAAGAACTACAGGAAAATTATATGTTTTGTTAGTATGTTTTATACTGCACTCTGACTGGCTCATCTCTTCCTTATGACCCTTCTGTAAGGTGATATCCAATTTCTACAGATGGGCTTTGGGTTTCCACTCTGTCTTCCTCCTCATTCACATGGATAAGATTTTTTGTTTTGGGCTTTGGATACTTGATACCTGATTCCATGGACACCTCATGACCACACAGGCTGGTGTGCTTCGTCCATGGGGATTTTGTTGCTTTTCAGCTAGATGGCCACTTGCTTATCTTCAGCCTGTAAGGCCCACCCCCTCTCACCCCAAATAGTATATATTTTGTTTGCCAGGCTCCATGAGCTTTCTTAACCATATTTGTTTATGCACCCAGTTTGTCTTTAGGGATCATGTCAGAGAAGGTGAGCATCACAGACTGCTGGATTATTAGAACAAAGCATTCTTGCATTTAGGGAGTACTTGAGTAGAGGTCCAATGTTCATCTGCTGCCTTAACACTTAACATATAAATATATGTCTATATATGAGTACATATGCAAATATATTTTATATAATAATAGGGAAATAGATCTGTGTACATATATCTATTTGATGATAGATACTTTTTATTTGATGATTACATCTCAATAAATGAGCATCTAGCTAAAAAACAGGTAACTTTATTATCTATTTCTATTATTATCCAACTAAAGAATACCCATATTATCCAAATAAAGAATACCCAAAGGATGGTAATAATTCATAGTGACCAATATATGAGCAGATAAGTCCCATACTAACTTCCCTAAGCACAGAATTATCATTTTTAAAAAATGTTCCCTGGTGAACATGAATACTTTAAACAGAAGACATGAGTGGTGACTGAAGTACGTACCATCCATTGCGAAGTGTGGTGACACCTCGCTTTGTTCTTTATTTAATGGTTTTTCCAAGTTTTTCATAGTAGATGAAAGGTCTTTGACTTCAGCTTTTGCATCAGCACTAGTCCTGACAATGTTCCATGCATCTTCTATTCCTATATACAGTGATAACGAAATGTATAACTGCATAGCAGTGTAGTCTCTCCAGATAAGCACACATCTGGATTTGAGCAAAATGTATTCACTATAAAATACTCAGAAGCATTGAAATTTTTGCCCCATTGAAATAGTTTAAAAAATGAAAATTTATACTAAAAAGTTTATAAGCTAAAATATTTAAACTAAAACACAAGAAACATTGAAAACTTTACACCTTACATGTTCAATATGCAGAGATAAACAACAAAACAGTCAAATAATACCAAAGAAATAGTGCTCTCATTAAAAAACAAAAAAGGAGTCCTTATACCATTCCAATTGTTAGAAAGAATGACGGGGCTATTAATAAGAAGCTAATAATTGAGGCTTTATTTAATAAAGTGGTTCTCAACCTGTGGGTCGTGACCCCTTTGGGGGTAGAACAACTCTTTCATAGAAGTCACCCCATTCACGACAGCAGCAAAATGACAGTTATGAAGTGGCAAGGAAAGTAACTTTATGGTTGGAGGGTCACCACAACATGAGGAACTGTATTAAAGGCTCGCAGCATTATGAAGGTTGAGAACCACTGCTTTATTAATTTTGAACATTTTTCATATGTACCGCATATACTCGTGTATAAGCTGAATTTTTCAGCACATTTTTAATGCACTTTTTGTAGTAAAATTAGGTACCTCAGCTGATAATCAAGGCAGCTTGTACTCTATCTATGATACTTTTAAATCTTCTCTGTATCTTTAATCTCACCTGCCAATTTACTTAGGTCTTCACTCTTTTTTTTCCCCTTCATCACACTTCCTAAAGCTTTTTTTTTTTTAAAGAACCAATTTCTGGCCATATGGACAATTTTTTGTGTATGTGTTTTCTATTTCAGAAACTTCTACTTTCATTGACATTAGCAGATTATTATTTTGGAGGAATTGTTTTGTTGCTTTTTGTTGTTGCTTTTTAATTTATGTTTGCTACATTTAGCTCTGTGCATTGAAGAAATTATGCTTAATACTTCTTTTTATTAATAATATTTTTGCTAGACAATTTCCTATCAGTATATTTTGCTCATATTTTACATGTTCTCATATTCTATCTCCTTTTAAACAACTTGCAATTTCAAGTTTTATTTATTTTTAGCGAAAGATTTAAAATAGTGTGCTTTTCATCTTGAAAGTAAAACATTTTTAATATTATTTCATAAATAATTTTATTATTACCACAAATTCATTTATACAAATACAATTTAATAAGCATTTTGTGCTATAAGTTTACTATTTCATTTTTCACTTAACCATACAAGTGAATATGATATATCTAAAATGCAAACATGGATCACGTTTCTTACTTTGGATTTACTGTATATATAGTTTAGATTGTATTTGGCTTTCCCCTTGATGAAAGATATTTATATTTCTTTTCTCCTGCAAACAGTGTTGTAGTGAAAATAGTTGTACATGTCTCGACAGGGCATTAGTTTTTCTAATTTTATTCATATTCTTATTAGCTGTTGGGTTTCTCCTTCTATAAACTACCTTTCTTACATCATTACCAGTTTTTCAAATGATTTTTTCTATTGTAAATTTACCCCCCTCCCTTAAAAAAACCCTTTTGTATTGTAGTCTCTATGTTTCCAATACCAACCTTTTTCATAAAATTTGGAATTATCTTCTTACCTATTACCTGTCTCAGAATTTACTTTCGAATCCATTTTTATATAATAAAATTCATTTTTTATCCTGTGGTTGTGTTTGTTGGGAGTCTTGCCTAAGACATCTTCACAATCACAAGATCTATTTTCTCCAGTCAGTTTTCTATTTATACTTTTTGTAGTTAACACTCACTGGCCTCTGGAGGCCCGGGACCAGGCCCCCAGCATGGTGGCTAGACAGTGGCAGGAGCAGGGGCTGGATCAGTATGGTGGTGGCAATGATGCTCCTTAATCTTACTGAAATAATTAATTTTATAATATCTTAATCATATGCCAATAAGACTGTTTTGATGGAAAAGATGGAAGGAATATGCAAGTTAAAAAAAAATCCTGCAATTCTCCCCCCCCCAAAAAAAATCCTGCAATATTAATTACCATTGAATTCATTTAGAGATAATCCATCTATTTTGACACATATTTAAAGAACTTGGTCCAGGACTCTAATTCTCATTATCAATGTATGGGTACAAGGTTGTCTCTATGCTAGGACAGTGCTAAAATTTCAAAACACAGAAAAAAATAAACAATGCAAAATACATGAAATGGAGGAAATAATTAGAGATGATAGAATAGAATGAAATATATTAATACATAAATTTGAAAATATGTTCTTATGTTTAAATGAATAAAGGGGGGGGTGCTGAGCTCCAGTGACATTGTTTGTGTGCGGGACTGCGGCCCACACGGTTAGTGGTTCAAATTTAGCAGCAGCTCTCCAGGAGCAAGGCTGGACTTCCTACTCCCACCAGGGCAGTAATACCAAAAAAAAACCCCACAAACAAATGAATAAGGGGTACTTAGTAGAGTTGTTAAAAAACAGATGACACACACCACTTCAAAAACAGGATGCTTCTACTTATATTCATTCTAATAAACTCATACTTACGCTGGCACTCAATAGATTCATCAGTGTTGGCCAACTCTCTGATAATATTTTTAACACTCACTACATCACCTTTAAAAGCAAAGGAAAAAACAATGTAGGTAGTCTGTAAAAAAATTATTTGTTCTAAAACTAGACTTTAAATATAAAAATTAAATACAAGTCTGGTAATTATCTTGTGACCTATCTGGGATGCAGATCGGGTTCAAAATAAAAGCTGCCAGAAATATTATTTTGAAAATCTATTCCTTCGATACAAAATCACCAATTAAAAAATAAGAAAAAAAATAAAACCAATTTGGGGTTTCCTTTCAAAATACAAATATGTGTATGTGTTTGTAACTCCTTGGGCACTTGGAGCATAGGTTCCCAAACTTATTTGGCTAACATTCCCCTTCTCAGGGGAAAAACGTTACTCAGTATCCCCTTAGCAATTAAAAACTATTGTCCCACTGCTCACAATCCAAGATAAAGTGAAGGTATCTGCTTTTGCAGTTCCCCCAGACTGATCTAGGAGTCAAAATGCGGATCATTTGCTGCAACAGGCAAGATTCACGCAGGTCACATCACATTTACAAATTTTGTTAAATCTATATTTTGAAGTGAGGATTCAGGAATATGGGGTAGAATACTTGAAATACTATGCCATTGCCTTTATTTAAACATTTATTCCATTTAATGTATTTGTAAAATTAAAATTATTTTTTACCTGAAACTTGCCTGCACTTTACTCCTCCTCGTTTTCACTTACCTCTTATGTTGTGACCAGAAAATATAACAAAGTAACTAATAAAAAACGCAAAATGTTGGACAGTTGATATACGTGATGCACAATCGTTAAAGGCTTCCCTCTAAAAATGTTACCTAGCCCTGTGGCTGGGTACGATTCATAACAGCACCACTCAGAGTGCTCTTTTTAACCTTTTCGCTAGAGGGATCTGTTTACATTACGTGACACTGAGAGTGGCAGACATATTGCTTCCGAAGGTCGCCAGAACTGAGTCAGTGCATTTATATGTACATCCACAGGAAAGGCACTGGGCCGCGTGTGCAGTCGTCTTCAGTAGTTAAAGGATTAACAAGGGCATTGTGTACCCTTTAAGGTATTGCCTCTATCTCTCCTATGCATCATTTTCTTCATAACAATTTTTCCTATTTTCATTTTATTTCAGAGCATTGCGGGTCACAAAACATTACCTCAGGGTCGCTTGCAGCCCATGGGTTGCCAGTTTGACACACCCCTGCCCTAGATCATTCCAGTATTCCCCAGGGGGGCAGTATGGCCTTCTTAGGGAAACACTGAATTAGAGAGAAAAAACATCTTCTCTGAAATTATGAAACTTTGCCTAAATCAGTGGTTCTCCATCTATGAGTGGCTATCCCTTTGGGAGTTGAATGACCCTTTCACAGGGATCGCCAACACATTTCTGATCTTAGAACTGACACCGCTCCTCCATCTATCTCCAGGAAGGTCCGCCAATATGCAGATAGGCCCATATACAAGTACCTGGCGTGAAGACTGTTACCCATGCTACTCCATGCTTCAAGACAAAATTTCATTTATTTGTAATTAGAAATAAAAATTTCACAATATATAATTGCATATTATTTTTGTGATTAGTCACCATGTTTAACTATGTTCAATTTATAACAATGAAAATATATCCTGCATATCAGATATTTACAATATGATTCAAAACAGAGGCAAAATGAGTTATGAAGTAGCAACAAAAATAATTTTATGATGGGGGTCACCACAACATAAGGAACTGTATTACAGGGCCGTAGCATTAGGAAGGTTGAGAACCACTGGTCTAAATGAAATAATTACTCACAAGAAGGATCAATCTTTTCCAACGTCATCTGTAGTTTATCATCTGATAAATAGATTCCTATGGCATTTAACTTTTCCTGGAGCTCAGAAACAACTGCATCTTCAGTTTTGTTAATGGTGCTGTTGTAAAATTGTTTTTTATCTTCTGAAAAGACAGCAACTTTTAGTTATAGAGAGATTTTCAAGCTCCTTTTATATTTCAAAATGTGTTGTTAAAAAGTTCCTAATGTATGAAAGTAAACCTAAAAGATGGTACTACTTATTTGTATATATTTATGTCCTACTCTATTTCCAAAGTAACAGAGTAATTGGCAGCAAATACACACTCAAAAGCACACAAGTTGGGGAAAGGAACAGAAGAAATTGGTCAGTCATATATTCGTGTGTCAATTTCATGACTGGTAGTCTAGGGGTGGAGTCTAGCCTGTTAATCTAGAGATAGCCAATGAGACCTCTGTGTTGGCATGGCTTTCTTCTGAAAATTCTGGGAAGTCTTGTGGTATTTCCCAATTGGAGAAGAGAGACTTGACTCAGTCTCTTGAAGTTGGTCTACGGAAAGATGAGATGATCATGAGTCCTGGAACCTAGAGAAAGCAGAGGAAGAGAAGCCACAAGGGCTTGCCTTGATGGAACCAGACCTCTGAGACCGGTGATACCACAGAGAGACCCCTGCCAGCACTGAGATGCTTCTACCACCAATGTACGCTGCTGATGGACCCTGAGCCCTGGAAATAAGGAGCCATGGGGGGAACCCTGCCAGCACTGGGATGCTTCTACTGCATGTACTTTGTGAGTTGGAAGATTTTATAGACTGATATCGGGCATATAGGGTAATATCGAACTTATGACCTTGGACTAGACTGGGTTGGGATGTTTTCTCAATGTTCCATTCCTCTTGTATATAAACCTTTCCCTAGTATCCATATGCGAGATGGAGCAAAATTTTAAAAAACATTGGACAGAGTATAGTCTTTAAAGCTATATTCACAAATTTGCCAACAATACTAAATATGTATGTGATAACAAAAACTCCAAAGTAAATAAAGCAAAAATGAACAGATTTAAAAGGAGATGAATCCACAATTGAGTATTTTATCACTTCCCTCTTAAATAGAAACCAGTAAGTTTTAATAAAAATTAGAAAATTTGACTAACCTACCATGGAGACAAAGTGTTTTAACATGCTAGGCTTTAACACTGCTAGTCTTTCCAAATGTAAGCAATAGATACTTATATATTAAATAAAACTCACCCACATCATTAGGAATTGTCAATGTATCAGAAATCTTTGTTATCAATTCTTGAATTGTCACCTTGCCATTTTCTGCAATGCAAAACAAAATTTAACTAAATGTCCCATTCATCTACAGGCTGTTTTCTTTGAAGTGCTGTTTCCTCTTTACAAAATTACTTTTTTTAACTCACCTTTCAAGACCAAGTTCAGTACTTACTTCTGTAAACGCTCTTTGACTAATACTTACCAGAGAGTGTGGCTTGAAAGCTACACTGTACATTCACAGTACCACAGTGTAGTGACATCATTATTGTGCTCGCCTATTAAAAGATTCTCCCCACAGAGAATCTGCTCATCTTTATGTGATGGGATGTCATGAATAAATGCAACAAGAACTTTAAAAAATCTGTTTAGTTTAACACCTTGTAAAATTGACATTTTTGAAGACATTTTAAAATGAAGTTGAGATTTCTTCTTCCCTAAAGGCACTAACTGAATTAAAATTTAGAATAAGAACTTTTATTATTAAAAAAATGAAAAAAAAAAAAAGGACTGAGCTCCGGTGGCGTAAATGGTTGCGTGCAGGACTGCAGCCCATGGGCTTGGCAGTTCAAATCCCGCAGCGGCTCTCAGCAGCAGCACTGGGCAGTTCCCACGATGACCAGAGGGCAGTGATGCCCCCCAAAAAATGAAAAAAAGAACTTCAAATGTGACTTTAGTTACTTAGGTTGTGGCAGTCACCTAATCTGGTGTCAATTTGACAGTCAAGAGAGTGGGTGTAGAGTCTAGCCTGTCAATCTGGAAATAGCCAATGAGAGCTCTGTGTGAGCATGGCTTTCTCCTCAGAATTCTGGGAAATGTGGTCATTCCTTCTTGGAGGTGGAGCCAATATCTCTCTCAGTTCACTTCCTTGGAGACTCTCTGCTGACAAGGCTGACTTCCTGCGAGACATCCCTGAGGAGAAGCCACAAGGAGCTCCCCTAGTGCTCTGAGCCGGGCAAGCCACATGGATGCCACCAGATTTCTCAAACAGGAGGAGTCACTTGGAGACCCCTCCCAGCACTAAGATGTTTACAATGCCACTGGATCCAAAGGCTTTCTACCTTGCATGTGTTCCATTAGAAGATTCTATAGACTGATATCAGACATATGAGCTAATATTAGATACGTGGGCTTAGACTGGACTGAGTTGGAATGCTTTCTTAATATATGATTACCCTTTATATAAAACACTCTTCTTACACACATATGCATGTCTATTCTCTAGTCTACCAGAACTAACACATAGGTATAGAACAGTGGTTGCCAAAATGAGTGGTACAGCTGGAATAATCTAAAGAGGTTGAAAAAGCATATATCTACATTTTAATCCTGGAATAAGGGCTAAAGTATAAGCTTTTTAAATTGCCAGGTTGGGAGGCTGAGCCCCAGTGGCGTAGTGATTGAATGCGGGACTGTGGCCCACTGGCTTGGCATTTCAAATCCAGCAGCAGCTCTCCAGGAGCAAGGCTGGGCCTCCTACTCCAATCAGAGGGTAGTGATGCCCCCCAAAATAAATAAATAAATAAAATAAGAAATTGCCAGGTTGGAACTCAGTAATTTCTTTTCTTTTCTGAAAGGGACAGTAGGGCAAATAAATTTGGGAAACTATGGTGCCAAGTGATAACCCTCTTAAATGGAGATTTTCTGGAGTATATTTTATATTGTATTTTATGGTAGTGCAATGGGTTAAGCATTAGGGTACAAGCTGTAAGATCGGTGGTTTAAACCCACAAAGGTTCCTGTGGGAAAAAGATGTGGATGTCTGCTCCCATTAAGATTTACACTTTGAATCTCTGAGGCAGTTCTACTAGCACTACATAGGTTTCCTATAAGTTGGAATCAACTCAATGGTAGCAGAGACTATTTCCATGAAATAGTTCCAAAACAAAATCTCTATGAGGTCATCTGATACTATCTGAAAGACACTTCTGATCAGAATGACTGATAAACACCAACCCTATTTATTGGGAATGGACTAGAAGCAGTAAATGCCTTGCAATGTAGCGATGCATGGGACAGCTCCACACAGCAAAGAATTGTCCTCTCAATAATTCCAAAAGCACCTTATATAGAAAATAGAGCTAGAAAAAATGTTTACTTAACATTACTAAACATAGACTCGAGCTGCTATTATTTAATAAGAATAGAGACTGAAATGAAATCATTAAGAAGATATACCAAAGCAAACTCACCACCATCAAGTCAATGCCAACAGATAGTGACTGTAAAGGGGGGGGGGGGGCGTTTTAACTGCTCCCCAGGGTTTCTGAAGCTAATCTTTTTTGGGGAAGCATTACTGCCCTTTGGTGGGAGTAGGAGGCCTAGCCTTGCTCCTAGAGAGCTGCTGCTGGATTTGAACCGCCAACCCAGTGGGCCGCAGTCCCACTACACCACCGGGGCTCCGCCCAGACTAAATCTTTATAGGAGCAGACAACCTCATCTTTCTCCTAAGGACTGCCAGGTTCAAACAGCTGACCTTTCAGGGAGCAGCTGAAAGCACAGCTCGCTTTAGCACCAGGGCTCCATGAGAGATACACAGGCCTGTATATCTGAAAATAAGTGCCATGAAAGTGAATTTTGCATTATTTACAACTTTGCATGATTTACAACTCAACAAATGTGGGTCGCTGATATTCCACACATGGTACTATTCAAGACTTTGGGAAATACAATATAGAAACTAATGCGGGTTGATATCATCGCCCTAATGAAATAAAACCTTTCAAAGTTGTACAAAGGGTAGCAGAGGGGATTTCTCTAAAGGAAATGAAAATATCTACCAATAATTACATTAAGAAAATGATGATGAACTAAGATCTCAGGAAGCTAGCCTTAAACTGGACCTTTTACTCCTCGTTGGTCCTTATAATTACACTTATAGAAACATGCCGATGAGAAAGTAGCTATTCCCTACAGCCATGAGCCAGACCAAAGACATGGTCTCGACTTTCTCCTCTAGTTGGTCCAATAAAGGTCAGTGTTGGTACTCTAGGACAACACTGGTGGCCACAACCATCACACTGGATCTCCCATGGGGACTTTCTGTCCCTGCATACCCTATCCATACAATTCCCTCTCCAACCAACAGAGAATGGCCTTTATCAGAGAGATGCATTGAAAATACTTACCAAGTTCAGGTTCACGTCTTAACATTTCACCTAGTATGGTATTAGCTCCATGAAATTCATTATTCATCAAGGATGTCTTGAGGTCAGAGATATCAATTAAATCATTTTGAAGAATTTCCTGAGTACCTAAGAGTAGCTGTGTAGCTGTACAATGTGAGCAAAATCAAATGTTTCAATAATACAATTAGAGTATATTATTTGAATCACTTGATAGACTTATGTTGCAGAAAAACAGAACTATATATGAAACTATAGTATAATATAGTTTAAATCATTATGTTCTGTAGCATATAACAGCTGCTGAGGACATTACTATAAGCACTTTTACTTTATTCATATAACCCTATAGTAATCTCAAAATCTACCACTTGACTGTCAGTCGCTCTGATGCTGGAGGATATACCACTGCTACTTGAAATAGCAGCAGGGTCATCTAAGGTTGGCAAGTTTCCCCAGGGCTTCCAAACTAAGAACAGACTACAAAGAAAGAATAGCCTGCCCATTTCTGAGTAGTGAGTCAGTGACAACCTCATGAATAGCAGTAGAACAACAGTCAGGTATAGTGCCATCAGAAGTGTGAATCAGACGACAAAGCACTCAAAAGATAACTGAGAAAGAACTGGCGTCTTAAAGTACAGTCAACCATAACAACAAATATGGAGTAAAAATTTAGGGACTTTCTTTTGCTGATAGGGAACAGCTTAAAATGAGAATAAAAAACTTAAAATATCTATTAATAATTGGCACTTGAGGGCTGAGCCCCGGGGGCATAGTGGTTGTGCGTGGGACTACGGCCCACTGGGATGGAGGTTCAATTCCAGCAGTGGGGCTGGGCCTCCTACTCCCACCACCGGAGAGCAGTGATACCCAAAACAATAAAATAAAAAAATAAAATAATTGGCACTTGAAATATATGAAGTACACACCTAGAAAACTAGAATTCATCAAAAATTAAATGGAACAGACAAGATCAATATTCATGTGAAGTGAGCTGAAATGGACTGATACTGGCCATTTTCAATCAGGCAGTTGTATGGTTTACTATGTCAGAAAAGTCATAGTCTAGAGGACAGGGGTCACATTCATCATCAAAAAGGACATTCCAAGATTTATCTTGAAGTATATAATACTATGTGATAGGATAAATACTATATATACTCATGTATAAGCCGAGTTTTTCAACATATTTTAATGAAGCTTTTGTGGTAAAATTAGGCACCTTGCCTGATATTCGGGTCATTTTATACTCGAACATATACAGTATCTGAAAAACAAGGAACTACATATAGGCAAGACAACAATTACTCAAATTTATGCACTAGCCTCTAAAGCTAGTGATGCAGAAATTGAAGAACTATAACAACATCTTTAATCAGGAATTGATCAAACATACAGTCAAGATGCGTTGATAATTTTTGGCAATTGGAATGCGAAAGTTGGAAACAAAGAGAAAGGAACAATAGCCGAAAAATATGGCCTTGGTGATAGAAATGAAGCTGGAGATTGCATGAACAACAAGTTCTTCATCATAAATATCTTCTTTCAACAACATGAACAATGACTATACCTGTGGACTTCTCCAGATGGAATACATAGAAATCATATTAACGATATCTGAGGGAAAAGATAATAGAGCTCAATATCCCAGCCAAACCCAGGTCCAAGACTGACTGTGGAACACAGCATCAATTCTTCATATGTAATTTCTAGTTGAAGGAAATTAAAACAAGTCCATGAGAACCAAAATATAACCTAGAAAATAGACATATAACCTTGAGTATACTTCAGCTGAAATTCAAAAAGAGAGTTGACTGATTAAACACTAATGGCAGACCTGATGAGTTGTGGATTGGCAGAAGGAACATCATATGTGAAAAATGCGAAAGGTCATTAAAAAGAGGGAAAAAAGAAAAGCTCAACATGGATGTCAAAGGATACTTTGAAACTTGCTCTTGACCATAGACTTATAAAGTGACCAGATTTTAACACTGGTAAAGCAGGACACCATTGACATGGGGGCGGGGGGGGGGGGAGAAGAAATATTCCCTTCTCGTTCTCCCACCATTCCCTAGCTTGTCATGCATTCTTTCCAAAAATAGGGACTTTTTAAAAAACACTGCAGCATGTGGGACAAATTGTTTAAAATCACGGCTGTCCCATCAAAATCAGGACTGTCCCGTCAAAATCAGGATGTCTGGTCACTTTACCATAGAGTAGGTAAAGAAAATGAAAGAAATGATGAAGTAGAAGAGTTAAACATATAAGTTTAAAGGGTAGCTTAAGAAGACAAAGTAAGGGGCTAAAGAAAGAGATGGCGGCAGGGCTTCCAGCAAGATGGCAACCAAGTAACACATCCCAGAGGGACTCCGCAGAATTCAGCACAGGAAAGCCACTGAGAGGGAGATTGTACTCTGCCAGGCCACAGGAGGAGCCTTACTTAAAGATAAGTAGAAACAGATATGTTAGGTTTTGAGGAGCTGTAGGCTTTGGCTTACCACTGTGTATACAGGCCAGCTAAGGCTTAACCTTAGCATGGCCACAGTCTCAGCCAGAGTCAGGTTCCTTTGACCAGCTCAGAGCTTTTACATAAACACAGCCACAGCTTGTCGCTGCCTCTGGACAAGGTTGAAACCTCTCAAACCCCATGGTCAGGCCATTGGGACTCAGCTATATCTTTACTTTTGTCTTTCTCTCTTCTCCCTTTTCCCCCACAGTCTAAGTGTGCTCAGTTATTATTCTCTTCTCTTTTCTCTCATACACCAGTGTTGGTCTCCAGGCCACTCTCCCTCACCTAGGGCAATTACACCAGCCCTCCACGCAGATGGGCAGCTCCTGCACAGCAAGGGAAATCCTGCTTGGCTTCTATCACAGGGGAACTCCCACCTACCCTCCAAGGCCCTTTAAAGAGCTGGGAGATATCTCATCCATCCTGTTCTCTGTGTAACATGCAGCTGGAGGATTTCTGCCTACCTTCCAATGCAGGGGATGTCCCACTTACCCTCCAAGGCCCTTTAAGTGGCTGGGAGAACTCTGGCCCACCCTTTGGGATGCTCCACTTGGCTGGGGGAGTCTCTGCCATAGCGCTTCAGGTTACTGGGGAAGCCCCTGCTTGTCCTCCTCAGTTCCCACATGCCTGATGGGACTTCCTCCCACCTGCCATAGTACTTCAGATAGCCTCAGGCAGTTTCACCAACCACTCCATTGCTCCACACTGCACAGGGAACCTCTGCCCAACCTACATGGAGATCTAGCCAACTAGGGCAATTCTGTCTAACATCCACAGTGTGCTACCCCAGAGCAGGCACACCCAGCTGCCCACTGAGGTTCCCAAAGCTGCCATGGGCCACACCATGTCAACTTCCTGTGAGATCATCCAGTGCAGCACCATCCTCGTGGGTCCACAACCACCGAACCAGTGTCCGCAAGGAGGACCATACAACTTTCCCTCCAATAATAGAATACTGGTTAACTAGAAAACCACAGGAGAATAAAGTGGTAGCTCAAGCCCACAGTGCAACTAGCTGCAGGCAGTTCAAAGAAGTACAAGTCTCCCAAAGACAGAGTCCAGTGTTCTTCACTTTTCTGGAAAATGACACCAGGCTCCTCTAAATTAACACAATGCAGACAATAACCAGTCACAACCTCAACAACAACAACAACAAAAACTAAGAGAAACAAAAGACAATGTTGAAAATAGTCCTGAACCTAAGGTTGTACATATGAGAAGCCAACGTCGATCAGCCACAGAAAGAAATATTCAAAATGCTACTTGGAGTCATACAGGGTATGAGGGAAATACAGAAAAAGAATGAAATGATAAAGAAGACAAAGACCACACAGCAAAGGGAAAATACAAGACTTAAAGGACGAGATTTAAAAAAAGCCAGTATCAAATTCACAGATGTGAGGAGGCAGAGAATTGCACAAGTGACTTAAAAGATAATTGGGAAGACTTCAACAAATGGAAAAGGCAGTAAGATAAGATAATCAGAGAAGTTCAAGGACACCTTAGAGCCATGTTTGATGCTATGAAGAGGAACAACAGTAGAAAAACTGGGCTACCTGAACAAGACACAATGAAGATATCAACAGTAAAAACAGCGAGAGAATACTTCGTAAAGACACTTCCCCAGGTTAATGAATGAGAAACAGGCAACCATTAAGGAGGCAAGATGAACACCAAGTCAAAGAAGTCATTAAGGCATATAATAGTCAAACTATCCAACTTTGCAGAAAAACTGAAAACTAGGGAAAAACAAGCAATCACCTATAAAGGTACCCAAATAAGAATATGCTCAGACTTATCAGTAGACAGCTGGCAAAGCTAACCAAAGAAAGGAAGGAAAAAATTTCAATAGAAAGTATGAGGGATGAAATGAGATATTACAATAGACCCAATAAAATAAAAAGGATAATTACACAGTACTACAAAGGACTGTACTCCAGTGAATTTGACAACTTGGAAGACATGGAAAAATACTTAGAAAAAGAATCCCTTTTTAGACTATCCTAGATGGACGTCAAAAAATTCCCCAGACCAGATGGCTTCAAAAAAGAATTCTACCAAGCATTCAGGGAAGAACTGACACCAATCCTACACAAACTCTTCTAGAACATAGGAAAAAATGGCAAACTCTCAAAGTCTTTCTATGAAGCTAGTATAACTCTGATACTTAAATTGGGTAAGGATCCCAGAGGAATCAAGAACTACAGACCGATATCCCTAATTAACATCGATGCAAAAATTCTTAACAAAATACTGGCCATTATAATACAAAAGTATATAAAACAAATAATTCAACATGGCCAAGTAAGATTCATACCAGGATGCAAAAATAGTTCAGCATATGAAAGCTCATATTGACAAAAGCTCATTATGCACCATATTGACATGAAAAATTATAAAAACCACAAGACAATATTAATATACATGGAAAAAATATTTGACAATATCCAACACCAATTCCAGTTTAAGAAGATAGGAATGGAAGGGAAATTCCTCAATATAATACAAGCTATATCTGAAAAATCAATATCCAATGTGGTAGTCAATGGAGAAAAGACTAAAACAATCCCACTGAAAAAGGGGATGTGACAAGGATGCCCCTTGTCCCTTAACTTCGTACTGGAAGTCCTACCCTAACAACATAAGGCAAAGAAAAGACATCAAAGGTATTCATTCACCTGGGGAAGGAAGAAGTGAGACTATCGTTATTTGCAGAAGATATGATTTTACAAATGGGAAATCCCAGAAGTTCCACAAGGGAAGTACTAGAAGCAATAGAGGAATATGGCAAAGTGGCAGGATAAAGATCAACAAACAGAAGTCTATCGGACTGTTAAACACATCAAACAAAACCAAAGAAGAGGTTATCAAAAAAGTAGTACCCTACAGAATAGCCAAGCACAAATTGAAATATTTAGAAACAAATCTGGCTAAAATAACCAAAAGATTTGTACAAGGGAAGCAACAGAAAACTATTTCAAGAAACCAAGAGTGACCTCAACAAATGGAAGAATATCTAATGCTCGTGAATTGGAAGACTTAATATAGTAAAAATGTCAGTTCTGCCCAAGGCACTGTATAAGTTTAATGCTATCCTGATACAAATACCATCATCTTTCTTCAAAGAATTGGAAAAACTGATTATCAGCTTCATATGGGAAGGATAGTAGCCCAGAATTAGCAGAGAACTCCTTGAGAAAGACAGGGTGAGAGGACTTGCTTTACCTGAGTTTAGCACATATTATACAACCAGAGTGGTTAACATTGCAAGGTACTGGTATAATGACAGATACTCATACTGATGGAAAAGAACTACAAACCCCAAAATAAAATCATGAGCATACAGATAATTGATTTTTGATAAGGTCCCAAAAATATCAAATGGGAAGCAGGTGCCCTCTTAAACAAGAGGTGCTGCAAAAATGCATATTTACTTGAAGAAAAGTGAAGCAAAATCCTTACCTCATTCCATGCACAATAATAAACTCAAGGTGTATCACAGGCCTCGAGGTAAAACCCCCAACTATTAGAGCCAACAATGAGGGAATTGGGACCAGCCTGAGAACTTTGGTGTAGGGAACACAGGCTATCAGAACAGGGAAGAACACAAACACAGATGAGGCACAAATTAACAAGTGGGACATACTGAAGATAAAACACCTGTGTACATCAAAATAATTCACCAAGAGAGTAATAAGAGAGCCCATGGATTAAGAAAACATCTTTACCAATGACACATCAGATAAAGATCTTATTACTAAAATCTAAAATACTCTGCTAGCTTCCAAAAAGAAAAAAACTAATTGCCTGTGGAGATGAACAGATGTATCACAAGAGAATAAATCCAAATGGACAATAAACATATAAGAAAATGTTCCTGATCATAAGAGAAATGAAAATTAAAACAACCATGAGATACTACCTAACACCTTCAAAGAAAGCACAATTCAAAAAATTCAGAAAGTTACAAGTGTTAGAGGGGCTGTGGTGAGATAGGAACTCCCATCCACTGTTGGTGGACCTATAGGTATGTACAGCCACTATGGAAATCAATTTGGTAATATCTAAAAGGATGGAAATTGAGCTACCATATGATCCAGCAATCCCCCTTCTGAGCATATATTCAGAAGAGGCAAGAAACAAACCATAGCCAGACATCTGTGTTCCAATGTTAATCGTGGCACACTTCACAATTGCAAGGAGTTAGAAACAACCCAAATTTCCATCAAGAGAGGAATGGATTCAAAAACTATGGTAGCTACATACAATGGATCTCTAAAAACACATGAAGCACATCGTGGCATGGGAAAAACTGAAGGAAATTATGCTAATTGAAGTAAGTCAAGCCCAAAAGGACAAGCACAACATGATTCCTCTGATGTAAGCTTTAAAAAAAATGCTTAGGTAAAAAACATTCCTGAGGTGTGGTCCAGATAGTATGGCAGGGCCAAATCAAATCCAGGGATACATATGGTAGCCAACTAAAAAAGGCAGGAGGGAGGAGAGAGAGAAAAAGGCATGGATAGTGGGGGAACAGGGCACTAACCCACCCAAGGTGGGGGGTGGGGGGAGTATTGTTTAGATCTCCACAGGGAAAGAGGGACCAGACTTCAACCTGGGGCTCAAAGATGAGAATGCAACATATCGGCATGAAACAGGTCTGAGGGCCAGCCCCAATCCCAACAATATGGACAGTCTCCCTCCCCCATAAGAATTTATTTCGGAGGATAGCAGTGAAACTACAGCTCAGGGAGAGGGATGTGTCTAATCAAAGCACACAGGAGGCAAATGAAGGGGGAGGAGAGAGAGTGGAGCACATCCCAGCCCACCAAGCCTTGAGAACAATATCCCTGCTCAGAGCAGCCAAAGCACAGAGAGGACCATATGGCCAGCCCCATTATGAGGCAGGCTATCCCTCATTGACCCTTAGCCCTACAGGGACACAGAGTCAGAACTATACCCCATCTGACCCCACCACACCAAGGCAAAACACTAAGGGTGTGCAACAAAACAGCAAGGGGAACAGAGCAAGGAAGTCCCAAGAGAATACCAAAAATAGACTTTGTGGTCAGGGCATGGTACCCCATCAGATTCGACCAGGGAAATATTTCTAAAGGTCAACAAACAGGTCTTAAACTATTTACAGGCTTTGTGTGTGTGTGTGTGTGTTATTGGGTTTTTTGTTGTTGTTCTTTTGTTGTTTTGCTTTGCTCTGTCTTATTTTTTGTGCATATTATCTCTGCATGTCTATCTAGATAAGATAAGTGGGATAAACAATCTGGAAGAGAAAACAAAGGACATGGGGAGGAGGAGGGAAGGGGAGGAAGTGGGTGTTAACAAACCCAAGGGCAAGGGAACAACAAGTGATTAGAATCGATGGCAAGGAGGTCTCTCCTTTCTCCCCTTCCTTCCCCCTACCCTCATAGTATGACAACTCCCACTATTGTTTCTGAGGACTATATCTGTCATTGATTCCATGTGTCTAGAGCTCTTATCTGTATCAGTGTACATGCTCCGGTCTAGCCAGAATTGTAAGGTAGAACTGGGGTCTTAATAGTTGGGGGGAAGAAATATTAAACAATAAAAGGAATATTGTGTGTTTCATCAGTGCTATACAGAAGGAGTTAATTCTTAATGGGTAACCTGTGAAGATGACTGACATTGTAAAAGTAATGCCACTTAAATTGTACATTTTTAATTAATCAAAATGGCTAATTTTGTTAAATTTACTATAGAAAAGTAGAAATGTTTAAAATAATATATCTTTTGCCAGTTTACATAGTATGTACATCTGGATGACTTTATAATTTGTCATAATTTCCTATGATACTTTCATTCAAAAAGGAATGTAGTAACCTTAATATAGGAAAATTCTTCAAAAGCCTTTAACAAAGCAGAGCATGTCTTCAAAATCAGAGGGAAGGATGAAGTATTGATAAATGATAGAACATGGTTGAGTCTTGGAATTAATATGCTAAGTGAAAGAAGCCAAGTACAAAGGTGACACAGTGTATATAGTACTATTTATATGAAATGTTCAAGACAGTCAACTAAACACACACAAAAAAATAGATGAATGGTTGTCAGTAGCTATAGGGAAAAGGAAAAAGAGAAATGGCTGCTAATGGATACAAGATTTCATTTTAGGGCAATTAAAATGTTCTGAAACTAAGGCTGAGCCCCGGTGGCATTGTAGTTGAGTGCGGGACTACGGCCCACTGGCTTGCCAGGTCAAATTCCAGCAGCAAGGCTGGGCCTCCCACTCTCACCAGAGGGCAGTGATGCCCAAAAAAAACAACAACAAAAAGAAAATGTCCTGAAACTAAATGGTAACGGTAGTTTGTGAATATATTAAAATCAAGGGAAATGTTTAAGGTGTGCATTAAGTCTTAATTAAAATGTATATATGATTTAAAAACTGCTCATTGTGAAGCTGGGGAAGGACCAGCAAGTGTTTCATTCTGTTGAACATAGGGTTGCTGTAAGTTGGAACCAGTTCCATGGCACCTAAAAACAGCGAGAGCTATAAGAAGCAACACCATTTTATAAACACTGAAATGTAGGAAGTGCGGGGAGAGATAGTTGTTTCATTAGACACTAAGAAATGTGAGAGGGATTTCAGCATATCTGTGGAGAGTTCCTTGGTAGGTATTCTCTGAAGACTTGAATACTAGGGAAAGATACTGATGTTAAAATGGTCTCCCTAAGTTCAAAGAGAAGGGGAGGAAATTAGGAGACGAGAGAGAGGAGGTGAGAAGCAGGAGGAAAATGATGTGATTAGACAACAGAGAGTGTGGAATGATATTAGTTACAGGGATTTAAGGGGCTTTTGATTCAAAATTTAATTTCCTTAATAAGCAAGATTGGATTTGATAACAAACAGATAGACAATGCAAATGGTTATACCTGAAAATTCCAGAAAACTGACTTGTGATGCCAAGACAAAAATACTATTTTTCCCCCAATTTCAAGATTTGATCTAGTTCACAGGTTGAGAAGACCCTGAGGGAAAGTCTAGGTAACTCTTGGAAAGGATCTTGCAATCACACAGGGGAACTTAAACTAAAATCTCCTTTAACCCTACCTTATTTCTCTTCCTTTCATTATATTGTTGGTTTATTACCAACTTATATTTTTATATCATATTACTTATATTTTATTACCTTCATTTATTCTTATATTACCTATATTTCATAAATACTTTGATTTTTTTTAAATTAGAGAACTCAGAAAATTTGAAATCCATGCAGTGATCATTTTTTAAAAATATTATTTCATGGACTTTATTTTTCAGTCATTTTTCTTTGAACTACATTAATTACTTACCTGAGGACTTTTTGAAACTTGGATTTTCTTTCATTTCCATTAAGAAATCTTTTAAGTTCACCTCCATATTTTCTGAAATGTCAAAATCAAACATGTTGACATTAAAAACTTGATCCTGAATTGGCATATGAATTAAAAATCGTGATTTACAGCAATCAGTTAAAACTCCATTCTAGTTATTTTCTCTGTCTCAGATGATTGAAGCCATTTCAATAGAACTTCAAATATTTGTAGGAACCACACACTGAACAGTTCATATTAGTAGCTGACATTTTTGAGTTCTTAATATTAGTAGGTACCTTCTTATGTGCTTTTTTGTTGTTGGTATCTACTGTTGAATTGCTTCTGACTCATAGAGACCATATGTGACAGAATTATAATTGCACCATGAAATTTTATAGACTGTATTTCTTTATACGAATAAATCACCAAGTCTTTTCTCCTAAGTACTGATAGACTTGAACTGCTGACCTATCACTTAATTGCCAAGTGCTTATGATTGTGCCACCAAAACCTTTATTGGTGATGTTTATGTATTAATTCATGTAACCACAATACTTCTCTGAGATGAACATACCTAATATACCTACTTTTTCCAATATACCTATTTTAACAAGATGAATGGTATTAGAAATTAAATAACTTCTCCAGGGTCACAAATCTAGCAAGTGATAGGAGCTGACTTTAAATGGAGACAGACAAATTCAAAGGTAGCAATGTTACCTTTGGGGGATACACACACACACACACACACACACCTGCAATAATGTGACAATAGCAGAAAATCTAGGAAAGTAACTCCAGAAGTTAAGAAGACTTCCAGATACAATAAAATGGCATATGTGGTACTACAGACACCTTCCCAATAGAAAATCTCTAGAGATGCTATGTGAAATATACCCATTTAATTGATTCTTGTGAAAAAGAAATAACCAAAAATTAAGTAAGATTTTTATGTCCAAAGCAGTAAGTAAGTTACTAACTCTTTAGCTGTCTAGAGAGAAGATATCAAGCCCAGAAATGGCTACATGCTTGATTTAGATATTAATAGACAGTCAAAGTCAGAGGAATTAGGTGCACATATAATGAGAAGTTAAAATGTAAATAACCAAATAAACTGGGATTCTTTTTTTTTATTTATGGCATCATTGCCCAGTAGGAGTAGGAAGCCCAGCCTTGCTCCTGGAGAGCTGCTGCTGGATTTGAACTAAAAACTTGGATTCTTAAAGGGTTTCCATCTCAGTGAAATTTAAAATACTGCCTAACAAAGAAACCTAAACACTCCTAATTCTGAGAGGCAGCAGAAAGAAATCTGGAAACCCCAGACAAAATATAAAATATAAAAACCAAAATATAAAAACAGATTCAGGTTAGCGATAATCTGAGGTACTGGGCAAACCCTCACAAACCTAAGACCCATGGAAATTCCATGAAGGAAGAAAATAACCATTTTATGCTTATGGTTAAGAGAAATCCAAACTTAAAATCTCAGAAAGCGTGAGCATAAAAACTAAGAGGCAGCAGATTGAAGAGATCACCAGACATAAGAAATAATTATAAGACTAACACTCAAAGAATTTGAAATAACAAAAGAAAAATCTGATTAAAAGGGGAGGGGGGAAGGAATAGCTAAAATAATTAGAGAAAATCTAGAAACCATTTATAAACAACAAGACATAGGACAAAATACTAATAGATTTCTGAGAAAATATATTTGTTCAACAAATGAAAAATATGGTCATTTAAATTTAAAACTAAATGGATAAAATGAACAGTGTATTAAACCCTGATGAGAAAAGGAATAGCACACTGCATAACAGAGCTGAAAATTTTTATCCAGAATGTATCAGTAAGGTAGAAAGCTATAGAAACTACTTTTTAAAATAAAAAAAAAACCTATCTAAACTGATAAGAATTCCCAAAGTAAATAACTTGACATAGTAGGTCCAGAATAATAGATTAATATAATATTCCACTCACAGACAATATAATACACATTTTTTTCAATGCACATGGAATATCCTCAATATTAGACATTATTTTAAGCCACAAAACAAGTCTCAATAAATTTAAAGATGAAAACATACAAAGTATCTTCAAAGACTATAGTGGAATAAAATTAGAAATCAGTAACAGAAGGAAAACTGAAAAACTAACAAATATGTAGAAAACAAACAACATACTTTTTTTAAAAAAGTCAAAGAGGAAATCACAAGGAAAGTTAGCAAATACTTAAAAATAAATGAAAGTTAAAACATAACATACCAAATTTAGTGGATATACTGAAGGCAGTGCTCATAGGGGGAAGTATAATTATAAACACTTGAATTAAAAAAAAAACCAATAAGATAACTTTATCCCTTTAAAAACAAACTAACCCAAAATTAATAAAAGGAAGAATATAATAAATACTTAAGTGGGGAAAAACCGAATATAGGCTAGAACAATAATATGAGCAACCAAAAGTTGGTTCTTTGAAAAAGTCAACAAAATTGGCAAACCTTTAGATAGTCTCAAAAGGAGAAAAATAAAGAAGACACAAACAACTACCTCAGAAATGAAAAAGGCTGAACGTTACTACTAATCTCATAGAATGAAAAGAATAAGAGAATTATATGAACATATGCCAATTAATTAGACAACTTAGATGAAACAAATTCCTAGAAACACACAAATTATCTGAAAAAACTCAAGAAGAGATGGAAAACCTCATATAATCTCATATAACACACATATAACAATGGAAGAGATTGAATTAATCAAGAACCTCTCCCAAAAAAGACTAGAAGCAGATGAATTTACAGGTAAATTTTACCAATGTTTTAAAAAAGAAATAACATTAATTTTCTTTAAATGCTTTTCACAAAAATAGAAGAGAAGATAAAATTCCTAGCTCATTCTGTGACTAGTATTACTCTGATATGCCAAAGCCATATAAAAACATAATAAGTGGAAAGACCCAGATATCAGGCATCAAAGAACAAAAACATATTACTGTGTGCCCACCCTCACGACAAGACCATTGAAGACAGAAGGGAGCAGACGCAGGCAGAGAGGAGAAACCTGATGGCACCCAACTACCACATGATAAAGCACCTGGGATTGCAAAGGCCTGAAGGTGAATAGATGGACATCTAGCCCAGAAGCAGCAAAGCTCACATGGAAGAAAAACACTAGCATGTGTGATTACAGGGGGCTGAAGGGAGCAGATATCAAACATCAAAGAACATGAACCACGTCACTACAAATGAGGGGAGAGCGGAGTGGAGACCCAAGGCCCACCTGTCGGTAATTGGACACTCTCGCACAGGGGAGTCTTGGGGAGGAGACAGGCTAGTGAGGTTCAGTGAGGTGGCAATGAAGCATACAGCTTTCCTCTAGTTCCTGAAGGCTTCCTCCCTCCAACGGTCTACACTACTATGGAGATGAGAAATGAAAATGCGGGGAACCCAGGACAGATGAACCCTGTGGACCAGTAGTGGGAATGAAGCTGCTGGATGGGTGGAGGGAAGGTGGGGTGGAGAGGGGTAGCCAAATTCAGGGATCTACACATAACCCCCTACTGGGGGGACAGACACTGAGGGAAAGGGCAAGGAGAGACATTGAGCAGTGTAAGTTAAGACAAAACAATAATTTATGGAGCATTGAGGGTTGGTGGGGGAGTGGGGAACAAGGATGGAGGGGAAGGGATGGTAGGCTGAGGTCAGAGGCTCGAATGGCAAGGTGGAGGTTCAGAGAGCGATCACAGCTGCAGGCATGTGAAGAAGTGTGGCACAATATATGTATTTATATATTATGAGAAACTATGTATGAGCCACCAATAAACATGAAAAAAATAATAATAAGGAAAGAAAATTACAGACCAATGATCCCTATAAATAAATATAACTAAATCTAGCAGTTTATTATGTGCATTCTAAATGAATTTAGATCCTAGCAAAATGTAATCACATTTTACATTGTTTCTTAATTGAAAAATGGAATTTACCCTAGAAATGCAAGAGTAGTTCAATAGTAAAAAAAAAAAAAGTCAATCACAAACCAGCAACAATAGAAAAACTGAATAAATCAGGCTTCAACAGAAGAAGAAAAAATTGTGTAGCAAGTGCCATTATCAGGAAAGTAAAAGAAAACTTGTAGAATGGGAGAAGGCATTTGGTAAACAAATATTCAATAAGGATTTAATATCCAGAATATGTAAAGAACTCCTACAACTCAACAACAAAAAGACAAATAATCCAATTTAAAAATGGAAAAAGGACTTAAACATTTCACCAAAGAAGATATACAAATCTCAAGAAAGGTGTCAATCTGTTTTCTTGAGGGACTTCCACTTTTTCTTTGATCCTTCATTTTACCTCTGATCTTTACCAACAAAAGCAAAGAACAGAGGAAAGGAGGCCACATGAATCTGGTGGCTCAACCAAAAATTGCTGCTCTGTGACCAGATTAAGATGGCTAAAGTTAGGGTTTTTTTCTTGGCGCTCTGGAATCTAAAACCAAACCAATGAAGCTTTCCCTGGTGCAGTTTTATTCTTTTGTTGCTTGTATATTTAGTTAGCATTGGTGGTAGTAGGGCCAATTAGTATACAATCTGAGTGATAGAATTTTAGATCCTAGCAAAATGCAATCACATTTTACATTATTTCTTAATTTTAAATATTTCAAGTTTCATTACCTCCTTTTTTAAAATTCCCAATCCTTTTAGCTCCATTTCAGCCTGACACTTCACAAAGTTAAACAGATAAATTTGCAATAGAATTCACTACCTGCCAATCAAAGCAATACTCTTTGGGTATGAGTTATAAAAGAGAAAGCAGCAGGACGCACACAACCCTCAAAATAAAAGCTGCTCCTCACCAGTGGGGGCGAATCTCCTGCTTCACTTTCCCCTCCATTCTCAGAATGCTCACTACAGCTGTGCTGTTCATAGAAGGGAGCTGACAAGTGGGTAGAGAAAGAATTGAAAAGACTAAGATTTGTGAGAATGGAGAAGAGAGGCTGTTCTTCGCCTAAGAGAATGGCTATATAGGGCATTTCTTCATTAATTTAGAAGATTCAGATGAGTGAGTTCATTAGACCTGAGCTATCCTCCTTATCAGTGACCCCAGTGGTGCAATGGTTGTGTGTTAGGTGGCTAGCCCCAAGGTCGGCAGTTTGACACTGTCAGCAGCTCTGCAAGAGAAAGACGGGGCCTTTCTACTCCCATTAGGAGTTAACAGCCTCTACAGGATTGCGAAGAATTGGAAAGGACCCCATAGCAGAGATTCTGTTTTTTAATCCTCCTGATATGACATAGATTGGATTCTATTTTTTTATCCTGAAATAACTGATCTTATATCTTTCAGAGTGGTGTGTGTGTGTGTGTGTGTGTGTGTGTGTGTGTTTTCAGAAGAGCGTGCACTATTCATTGTCCCTACATCTGGGAAACCCTATAGTCCTTCAATCTGAACGACGTAAGACAACCAGTCAGTTAATCAACAAAGGACTTTCAGTCCCTGATTTTCCCAAGATGCAAAATAATGGACAACATGATTAGACCTTATAAAATTTAATTTTCTCCAAATAGAAGTCAATTCCCCACGGTCTGCAGTTTACACTGCCGGTTGCTCCTCAGGAGAAAGACAAGGTTTTCTACGCCCACAAAGAATTACAGCCTCAGAAACTCACAGGAGCAGTTCTCCTCGGACCTTTACGATCTTTATGAGTCAAAATTGGCTCGATGGGAAGGAGAAAATGTTTATCTTCAGGATGAGATTAGCATGGAGGGGGAGAAGGGAAATAATTAGATATTAGAGTTTGAATACACTTAGAATAAAAATGAACAGAAAGAATGTAAATAATTGTGGTAGTTACATAATCTGGTGTCAATTTGGAATTTGAAAACATTAAGAGTGAAGGGTTGGGGTCTAGTCTGTCAATCGGGTCATACCGATGAGGTCTCTGTGTGGGCATGATCTTCTGAGAATTCTGGGACATCTGGTATTTCCTCCTTGGAGATAGGAGATACCTTTTTCTCTTTGATCACTCTTTTGGAAACTGAGATCGTTAGGGTTTATTGTGCCAAGTTGGCCGATGCACACATGTGGGATTAATTGAAAAGCAGAGAGATAAATGGCTTGATGAGTTTGGCCTTTCTTGTTCTCTGGTTTCTTGCTCTCTGATGGTCACACCAGTAAGCGGCTGCCTTACCTGGCAAGGCTCACTTCCTGCGAGACATCCCTGAGGAGAAGCCACATGGACTTACCCTGATGTAACTGTGGGTGCTGAAGAAGTCTTGTGGGGGATCCTGCCAGTGCTGAGATGCTTACACCACTACTGGATCCAAACTTTCAACCCACCAGCCCTTGATCCTCATGCATTCGGCGTCATTGTGTGTGTATTGTGAATTTGAGGACTTTGTAGATTGGGTCAGACATATGGGCTAAGTCAGACTTATGAGCTTGGACTGGACCGGATTGGGGTACTTTCTGAATGTACACATACCCTATATATAAAATTCTCTCATACATATAAGAGTTTCTTTGTTTCTCTAGTTTACCCAGACTAACACAGAGACTTTCTACTGACAAAGCTCACTTCCTTGGAGACATTCAATGATCGCTGAAGACAAATTGGGTACAGAGGCAAACAGAGTAGAGGAAGCTGATGGTGCCCAGCTACCAAATGATAGGGTGTCAGGGGTCTTAAAGGTTTGAAGTTAAACAAGTGGCCATCTTGCACAGAAGCAGAAGAGTCCACATGGAAGTAGCACACCAGCCTGTGTGATCACGAGGTGTCAAAGGGATCAGGTATCAGGCATCAAAGAACAAGAATCACATCACTACAAATGAGGGGGAAAGTGATGGGGATCCAAGGTCCATTTGTGGGCAACTGGACACCTCCTTAAAGAAGAGTCACTGAAAGGAGACAGGCCAGTCAGGGTGCAGTGAAGTAGTGATGAAACATAAGACTTTCCTCTATTTTTGGACAGTTTCCACCCCTGACTATCATGAACCTGGTTCTACCTTGCAAATCCAGCTGGATTTGAAGAAATACACTGGTACAGATGGGAGCTGGAAATATGGGGAACCCAGGACAGATGAACCCCTCAGGACAGTAGTGAGAGTAGAGTTACCAGATGGGTGGAGGAAGGGTGGGGTAGAGAAGGGGGAGTCAATTACAGAGATCTACACATAACCTCCTATTTGGCGACAGACATCGGAGGAGTGGGCAAGGGAAGGCGTTGGGCAGTGTAAGATATGACAAAATAATAGGAATTTATAAAATATTGAGGATTGGTGGGAGGAGAGCAGGGAAGGAGGTGAGGAGATGAGGAGTGATGTCAAGGACTCAAGTGGAAAAGCAGATATTTGGAGAATGGTGCTGGCAGCAGGCATGCGAAGGTGCTTGGCACAGTATATATATGTATGTATTATGATAAGTGATACATGAGCCCCCAATAAAATGATTTTTAAAAAAGAAGAAGAAAAAATGGCACATGGCACTACACTGATAGACCCTGGTGCCCTGGGGACCAGGGAAGCCATGTAGAGACCCCTGGCTGCACCGAGATGCTTACAATGCTCCTGAACCCACAAGACTTCATACCCACTGTCCTGTGGTCTCCCTGCATTTGATGTCATTGCATGTGTTTTGTGAGTCTGAAGAGGACTTTATAGATTAAGTATTATCTAGGTATTAGATATTTGGGTTAATATTGGACTAATGGACTTGATCTGGATTGGGCTGGGATGTTTTCTCAATTTTCAACTGCTCTTCTATATAAACCTCTTTCTTATACACATGAGTTTCTAAGGATTTGTTTCTCTTGTCTACACAGACTAATACAATAATGTAAAAAAGGCCATTATTCATCATTCATGTCTTTGTCGTGGGTAATTGGTACACTCTGATCTATTGTTACTACAATATTAGTAAGTAAGGTATCACACAACGTTTTTTTATCTCATCACAGTGCATATTTTTGTTTCTTTCAATAGAAATCTTTATGAGTTGCAAAATGTTTATTAGTGTCTCCTAATCTCTTTAAGTTACATATATAGGTGTGGCAGTCATGTGCTTGTGTTAATTTCATGATTGAGATGTAGGGGTGGAGTCCAGCCTGTTAATCTGGAGATAGCCATTGAGTAGCCAATGAGGTCTCCATGAGGGCATGGCTTTCTCGAGACTTCTGGAAAATCTCGCGGTATTTCCCTCGTGGAGATGAGAAGCTATCTTCCCAGTTGTTGGGAGTTAGTGTCAGAGACAATGAACTATGGACAAGACAAGATGGCAGCATCCGAGCAGCAGAAGGAGCCAGAGGAGAAGCCACACAGCCTTACCCTGATGGAACCAGACCTCTGAAGATGGAGAGGCCATGAGGGGACCCCTGGCAGTGAAGAGTTACTTCTGCCACCACTGGATGCTGTTGATGGACCCTGAGTCCTAGAAGCAAGGAGCCATGGGGAGACCTCCGCCAGCTCTAGGATTCTTCACCCACTGACCTGTGACTTCGTGAGTCGGAAGGAGATATTATAGACTGGTATCAGGCATATGGGCTAATATCGGACTTATGACTTTGAACAGGACTGGGTTAGGATGCTTTCTCAGTGTTCCATTCCTTGTGTATATAAACCTTTTCCTTATATCCATATGTGCGTCCATGAAATTTGTTTCTCTAGTTTACCCAGACTAACACAATAGATCTTTAATATTAATCAAAGAACCTTTAAACCTATTAAAACCAAAAATGCTCACCACTGATGTCACAATGTTTAAGAACTTCATTGAAATCCTCTTCAGTTACATTAGTAGTCAAACTTTGCAGGGCATGTTTCAAGTTTGGTACATCAATTTTGCCATTATCAACATGTGACAAGATTTGCATAGCTTCTTTAAGTTCTGGAAGGAGAAATTCATATACACTGGTTTTGTCCAAAGTTTACTATAGCTTAACTCACAAATCAAATAAGAAAGGGGGAGCCAATTATAAGAATTTACATATAATCTGCTTCCTGGGGGACAGACAACAGGAAAGTGGCTGAAGTGAGACATAGGACAGTGTAATATGTGATGAAATAATAATAATTTATAAATTATCAAGGGTTCATGAAGGAAGGGGGAATAGGGAGGAGGGGAAAATATGAGGAGATGATACCAAGAGCTTAAATAAAAAGCAAATGTTTTGAGAATGATGAGGGCCACAAATGAACAAATGTGCTTGACATGCAATGGATGGATTGTGATAAAAGTTGTACAAGCTCCCATTTAAAAATGAGTTGTTTTTTTTTTAGGCATCACTGGCCTCTGGTGGGAGTGGGAGGCCCAGCCTTGCTGCTGCTGGATTTGAACTGCCAAGGGGCCGCAGTCCTGCACTCAACCACTATGCTACCAGGGCTCAGCCCCTAAAAATGAGTTTTAAAAAATATTTATTTGAACCAAAATTTCTCAAAGAAAAAAATATTTTCCATCTATAACTGGATACCCACTTACTTCAAGCTATCTTTAAAATGAAAATATCATGTTAAAAAGAAAATTACGATCTATTAGTGTGTATCTAAAACTTATATACATAATTTACTTCTATAAAGACTGGTATATAAATATTTTATCTGAATGTGTTCATCTATTAGATACTCTTAAATAATACTCTTTTACCAAATACATGTAGAAAGTTGAAACTTTTCTGTCACAACTCATGAATAAAAGCTTAATATTTGAGACTGGAATTAATATGTAATCCCTGGTCTACATTTTTTGGATTGGAAAAAGACAGTCCCTCTCTGCATCAATTATAACAAGATGCACTTACACGCTTCCAACCAAGCACCTTTGTTCAAACACAATACATACAACCAAGGAGAAGAGTTCTGTTGATTCCAGGCCAATTTAAGATGTAAGAAAACATCAACATAGTATAAGACATGAGAAATAATAATTTACAAATTATCAAGATGTCATGAGGGAGGGAGGGGGGAAATGAGAAGCTGATACCAAGGGCTCAAGTAGAAAGAAAATATTTTTAAAATGATGGCAACAAATGTGCTTGACACAATGGATGGATGTAAGGATTGTGGTCAGAGTTGTACAAGGCCCCAATAAAATGATTACGATTTTTTTTTATCTACATCATTTCTCATTCCATTTCTCCCTCAACCTCAATGTTGTTATTCTATATTTCTCCAAATTTTGAAGATTGTTATATAATACCAGTAAATATAACTCTTCTTGGAAGTCACTTGAAATGAGCAACATTATACCATATTAGATTTACAAGGGGACTTCCAAAAACTCATGGAATTAAATTAAGCCTCCAGTGAATTCCCTCTGAATACAGACCAGGGATGTCAATAGCCCGGATATCATGCAGAATACATTGGAAAGTGGATTGTTGCACATGTAGTTAGATTAACGTTTAACACCTTATCATTCGATCTACTCTGACCCTTTTAAAAGTTGTTCTGGGCTTAAATATTTTCTGTTTTATTCTTGATTGAGGTTTTTCTCTATTTTATTTTGTTGCTGTTAGGTTTTATTATTTCTTTTTTTGTTGCTAGGTTTTCTGTTTTTTGTGTATTTTTCAGTACGTGAAGTCCAGGATGGGTGAATCTACAGGGATAATAACTAATAAGATTAATGGTTTCTTGGGGTTTGAAATGGGGAGGTTGAGGGGAAATGAAGAACTACTAACAAAGAGTTCAAGAAAAAGGAAATGTTCTAAAATTGATTATGGTAATGATTATATAACTTTTCTTGAGATTATTGACCTACTGAATTATATGTGGATGTGTCCCAATAAAACTATTTAAATAAATAATTCAGGGAGACATAGGATTTTTCCACAAAGTATTTGAAGCCATCTTATGTTTACTTTAGAGTTACTAAGGTTAACAATAAAACATATAGTCCCTTCATCAAAAAGTTTTCTATAACTGAATCTGTCCCCTATGATAAAAATATGCACAGGGAATTTTGAAAGCACTTAACCTAGATTTATTGAGTGATGAGCTCTGGTAAGTCTTATGGAATGGTGACAACAGCTCATCTAACAGTTTCTATAAAACATGGAACCCAAAACAAGCCCATTTAAATTATTACAAGAGGTACAGCTACATATATACATAAATATGTTTACACATAATGCAATACAAATGCAGAAATGAAGAAAACTCAGTAAAGAGAAAACAGAAATACAGATTTAGTCAGTCATTTAGTTATTCCATAAATTTTTATAATCATATGAATTAATAAGAAAAAATAATTTGAGCAGGGTTTAACAAAGTAAATGTTAAGCAGTCAATACTATACACCCATAAGTGCTATTTATGGTACCTAACTTTAAGAGTCCACTAAGAGTCAAGATTATACAAGCTTCTAGATATGCAATAACGAGGTAAGTAGAGCATGATAGCAAAAATGTGAATGGATATTTATAATATGAAATAAGGACTATGAAGGAAAGGGGTATATTTGATGAGAACATATAACAGAGAACTTCCCAAGGCTGACAGACCACTGAAGACTTCCCTGAGGAAACCGACATTCATCGGAAAGAGAAGTCACTATACCTAAAAGGAGGTCAATGAAGTTGAAATTCAGAAAGCAAGGAAATGATACCAAGTAACGCTAGAGAAGTAGGGCATACAGTAGTTGGGTCCTTATCCTAACAGCAAAGGGAAATATTTTTAACTAGTGAGAAGTAACATGATCAAATTACTATTTTGGAATTTTAAAATGGTAAGTCTACCTACAGTAGGCAGAATAGATTAGCAATGTATTTGCACTTAAGTCCTAAAAATTATCTCATAATTTTTTCTTATATACAAACTTCTTACCATTTTTCTTTGGAAACTTCAAATTGGGAGGCAAAACCTCTCTCTTAGCATCTGCAACGTAAAAGAGAGAGATAAAGATTACATGATACCAAATGGCATGCTGATACTACCCAGCTGAAAAGAAACTGAATGGATATATTAAATGCCTTGTTCATCAGTCATATTTATCATGGATGATCATTCCGTTTTCTCAAAATCTTCCTCTGGTTTTCTAGAATATCATTCCCCCCTCATTCTTTCCTAATTTCTCAGACTGCCTCATTGACTTCTCATAGCAACTGATTCTTTAAATGTGTGCAGTTTCTAAAGGGACAAATGCTTTCTTTTTCTCTGGAGTGGGGGAAAACCCAACCCATCCAATAAAAGTTAATTGTTCTTACTGCCTCTGTTTCTCCCACTCATCTGTCAGTTTATTGTACTGAGGTGACTTTAGTTATAGTGACTATAAGCTACACCACAGGTATTTAAAATAGCAACAGGTGAACAAGTTATAGTGAAGCTTCAGATGAAAACAAATTAGGAAGAAGGAACAGGTAGTTCATTTCTGAGAGGTTAGACAATGCAATCCTTATAAGTAGCAGCAGGTCACTATTTGATGTAGTACCAGAAGATGAGCCTCTCCCATGGGAAGTCACTGAAAATACAGCTAGGGAAGGTCTGTCTTTTCAGAGTACAGTCAACCATAATGGTGTGGATGCAGTACAGCGTTTAAGGCCTTCACTTGCCGATGTGCTATGACTGAATGAGAGCAGCTGCAAACATCCATTAATAGCAAGGACATTAAATGTACCAAGAAAGAATCTAAGGAAACTGGAAATGTCAAAAATGAGTGAACTGGAATACATAAAAATCAATACGCCAGGCATTAGTGAGATAAAATAGACTGGCATTGACCATTCTGAATGAAACAATCATATGGCTTACTATTCCAAGAATAACAAATACAAGAGGAATAATATAACATTCATGATGAAAAAAAACCATTTCAAGATCTATCATAAGCTACAATGCTGTTTGTGATAGGATATCTATCTGCCCACAAGAGAGGCTAATTAAAATCAACTACTTTTCAAATTTATGAACCAAATGCTATTATCCATAATGTCACATGCCAGTAAAATTGTGTTGAAGATAAGCCAAAACCAATTGTAACAGTACATTGACAAGGAGCTGCCAAAAACTCAAGCCAGATTCAGAAGAGAACATCGATCAAAGGATATTGTTGCAAACATCAGATGGATATTGAATGAAAGCAGGGACTATCAGAAACATGTTTATTTGTGTTTTATTTACTATGCAAAGACATTAAGCTGCATGGATCATAAACTGTGGGAAACATTGAGAAGAATTTCATCTTCAGGACTATGGAGTTTGTGTAACCCACGCCATGGTATTTTCAGTCACTTCATATAATTACATATGTAAGGAAGACTACAGAAGAACTGATATGTTTTATGCTATTGGCAAAGAAAACTACTGAATATTTCCAAGGACTTCCAGAAAAACTACACCAAATCTGTCTTGAAAGAAGCAGTCAAAAGCAAGGGTGTAGAGATTTGGTCTCACATGCTTTAGACATGTTATCAGAAGTAGGCTAGTCACGGGAAAAAGACAACAACCTTGGAAAAATAGAGTTAAAAAAAAGAAGAAGCAAAAGAGAATACCCTTGGTGAGATGAACTGACACAGCTGCTACAACAATGGACTTAAACAAAGCAACAATGATAAGATATGTACTACCAACAAACAAACCTACTGTCATAGAGTCGATATGAATAGACTAGAAATTGCACCGGCAATTTCCGACACTGTAATTGTTTGTGGGAACAGAGCAACTTGTGGTTCCAAACTGCTGATCTTCTGGATCACATCCCAATATGCAACCACTACATTTCCAGGACAGCAACATAGTACAAGACAATGTTTTATTCTGTTGGAAACAACTCTATAACACTCAACTACAACCCTATCTTTGATAAAACATGATTTAGAACCACTCATAATTGGTCTAAGTATTACCATGAAAGAGAGGCTATAATTATTATTTTATTCTTAGAAGGAATAACACAGTAGCTGCAAGACTGGGCTTAAATAGAAAAACAGTTGTGAGGACTGCACAGGTCCAGGCAGCATTTCGTTCTGTCATACACAGGATCACTATGAGTCAGAATCAACTCGCTACCACCTAATAGCAACAGATTATCTTTAATTTGTTTTTTTACTTGTATGCAGAATTGGTAAAACAACTAACTTACGGGGCTGAGTCCCGGTGGCGTAATGGTTGAGTGTGGGACTGTGGCCCACTGGGTTGGCAGTTCAAATCCAGTAGCAGCTCTCCAGGATCAAGGCTGGGCCTCCCACTCCCACCAGAGGGTAGTGCTGCCCCTCTAAAAAAAGCAACTAACTTACATAAAAAACTTCCAAAATATCAAGTTTGGGCCAGTGTATAATTTTAAAACAGAGTTTATCATCCTCAGCTGTACTAACATTGTGAGTCAGATAATTATTTGGGAAAGGAGACAAGCTGTTCTGTGTATTATAGTTTCACTATCTCCCTTGCCTCTCCCCACTGGATGCCAGAGGTACTTCCCCTCTCTTTTGTGACAACCAAAACTGTCTCCAGGTATTTGAGGAAAAATTGATTGTCCTTTCTAGCTAAAGCTGCATTTAAGGGCAGGAAATGTCTTTGTAAATATGCATAAACTGCAACCAGATACATCCTCACCACAAATAGGAGTTTTATGAGTTTGTTTTGTATCTGTTTAATAAAGTCTTCACTTCATAATAGGAAAAAAAAAAGATGGAGCTAGTAAATACTTTTTTCAATACAATAAACAATTCAATAATTCAAGACTTGACTTGCCTAGAGATATAAACCTACTATAATTTCATTAGTCAACAATATCTTATGCTTCTCAAATGATTTTCATATTTTAACCAGTTGGGAAACTATTAAGACACATAAAATGCAATTCCTCTAAGAAGAATCACTATTCCAAACTCAGGTAATAACACATGTAAATTTTGAGACCAATTTTATAGTCTATTCCATGACATCATCCAGGCATTTGAGATTATAATAACTAACTTTTTGATAATACTATAAAAGGTATTCCTAAATTTGGGACAAGTAAACAATGTTCCAAAAAGTTTTTGGTGGGGGTGGGGCAGGGAACAGGGAAGTTGAGGGGGCTTGAAGAGGAAACAATACATGCAGGAAGCGGGAGGGAGCACTAGAACTGGTTGTGATTATACATTATACAAATCATTTTCAAAGTGATTTAACTGGCTGAGCCCTGGTGGCGCAGTGGTAGTGTGGGGGACTGTGGCCCACAGGGTTGACAATTCAAATCCAGCAGCAGCTCTCCAGGAGCAAGGCTGGACTTCCTACTCCCACCAGGGCAGTGATGCCACCCACAAAAAAGTGATCTAACCATGGAAGTATATGTGAATACTAGATTAAGAAAACCACACACACAAAAGCCGCCAGACTTGACCAACAGTTATCATAGGTGAAGGGGAAGAGTTGTTGCATAGGTGGCATTGAGTTTATGCCAATGGTGGTAGAATAATTTGGAAAAGCATAACAGTACTGATTATAGAAGTAGAAGCTGTGGAATTGGATAATGCTAAGTTGTGTATTTTTGCCACAATGAGAAAAAATTTACATGAATAACAGTGACTACAAGGAAGAAAAATGTTCTAGAACTAAATATGATGGCAATTGTATAACTCTTCTTGATATGTATGAGTTTTTGAATTGTTTCACATATGGATGAAGTACTAATAAAATTGTTTTTTAAAGTTTTGATGGTGTTTAGGGATTACTTCAGAATTAATTAGCATTTAGTAAAATACTTTGGGTAGAAATCCCTTTGTGAAGAAATTTTCAAAACACGGTACTAGCTGTATGCTCAATCAACTCACCCTCAGCATAGGATTCATTCAGTATCTCTTCAGGAGATCCTTCAGTATCACCAAATTTAGCGATGCTTTCTAGTGCATTTGAATGCTTGTTCTTATCAAATTCATGGTTTTTTTCCATGCGGTCCAATGTACTGATGGCCTCATTCAATGCTACAAACATACAGAAAATATAAATACAGCATGTACTTCAGTATGTAGATGTAATATAAATCTTTTGGGACTAAAAATAAACTATGAGGTTTCGTTTAGATCTGTGCCATCCAATACAGTAGGCACTAATCATAGGCATCCATTTAGCTTTAAGTTAAATAATATTTAAAATCCAGTCTCTTTGTTGCACTAATCATAGTCAATTGCTTGAGAGTCCCATGCACCCAAAGGGCAGTGCAATGAAAAAACACTTTCATCATCACAGAAAGTTCAACTTAAACAGGCTACAATGGACTGTCAAATTCTGAAATGAAAATCACTCACGATCACTGGAATTCAATTTTATAATAATACAGTTCACCAAAGAGAATGCTGTTTATAATACAGATTCATTGAAGGAAACTTAGTAGGTAGGAAAGCTAACAAAATCATTCCACTAACAAAACTTCCGTTTCCTTACCCATCTAATCTAAACAGTGGTCTGAGTGATTACAAAAGAAAATTAAAATTGAAACACTTCAGTGCTTTTGTGGCACATCAGCTAGTCACAAAAAAAAAGATTTGCCCTAAGTCTTGTCAGTTGCTTTAGAACTGTTAATCAATGTTCTCTAGGTAAAGTAATCTATTCTCTATTCTTATAATTTTCTATAACCCCTCCCCATCTCCTCTTTTTTTATTCTTTAAATTATTTTGTTAAATATCTGACTTGGGTAGGTTCTTTCTCTGCAAACAGAAGTGTCCAAAAGTTTCTCTAGATATTCTGTTAATAAACTCATCATTTCATTCTTGATAAATTTTCCTCAATTCCAATCCCAACCATCTCACATTTTTTCCATATACTCCTTGCTCCTGGCCAGTTAACATCACAGTTTAAAGAATTATCATTGTTTCTTCTCATAATTAGCATGATAACATCAAACATTTGGCATGAGACCACTAATGATCTCCTTTAATTTTTTTATCTCCTTTAATTTTAAAAAGAAAGTTTCATTTTCTAAAGTATATTTTTCAAACAGCATCTCCCAGGATTCATTAAAAGAAATGAGCAACAAATTATTTAATTCATTAATTTATGTAAAAGTAAATATAGCTTTTTTTTGTTCATTTTGTTCTATGACATCTTTCTTTGTCTCTGCTAAGAAGTTTCTAAAATAAGCTATGTAATGAAAAGCTGAACTGAAATTTAAGTCTAGAGAAAACATGATTTAGCAGGAAGACAAAATAACACACAAAAATTATTTTAATCATATACAAAACTGCATATATCTCACAAATAAGAGGGGAGTACAAAAAAAGAGAAAGCACTATAAAATATGCTTTTTCCTGGTATGGAAGCATGGAGCAACGTGCTGTGAGTTAGTGCATCCAGTGGCGTCACCTGAGAAGGTTCTCTGGTCACAGTGAATTTTTTCATAAAAGAAATTTTGCCTGAACCTTGCTTTTTGTAATAACTGATTTAAGAGAACTTGTAGCTGTGAAATTTTGTTTCCTTCTTGAGAAAAATGACGCAAAAACTGTTGTGATGTTAAGACACAGATTACAAGGACAACGCTATGGAAAAAACTGAAGTGTATGAGTGGTTTTCTTGTTTTAAAAAAGATGAAATGCTGACTGATGAATATCCTCATTCTGGACACTTGTCAACTTCCCAAAGAGATGAAAATGTCAACAAAATTCATGCACTTGTGCTTGAAGATTGGAGCAGGACCATTAAGGACATGGGGGAGTTAGTTGGACTCTCTTGGAACTCGGTTCAGCAAATTTAAACAAAAGATTGGAAATTGAGAGGGGTCACTGCAAAATTTGTGTTTCAGGTTCTGACTGACCAGGAAAGGAGCATCTAGTGGAAACATGCAGTGCTTTGAAAAATATAGCTTCAAAGTGACCCAGACATTTTACCAAGGTCATTATTAGTGATAAGAGATGGTGCTATTCTTACAACTCCGAAGCAAATATCAATCAAGCCAGGGGAAGACACCATTGTTACCTTGCCCAAAAGAGGCTTTTCAAGTGAAGTCAAAGATCAAGATGCTGCTGCTCATTTGTTTTTTGATGTGAGAGGATAGTGCATTTGGAATTCATGTCACCATGTCAGACTGGTTTGTTTTTATTCTTGTTTTTAACCAGGTCAGACTGTTAATCAAGCATTCTATTTAGAGATTCTGAAAAGATTGTATAGCAGTATGAGACCAAAAAAAAGAGGGGGGGGGCCTAATTTGTGACAGACAGGGGACTGGTTTTGCCACCATGACAATGGACCTGGCCACACAGCCATCTCAGTACAAAAAAGAGTATGCATGCCCCTTACTCAACTGACCTCACTCAGTGTAACTTCTTTTTGTTTCCACTAATGAAGAGGGACGTGAAAGGAGAGCACTTTAAGAATGCCGAAAAGGTAAAGAAAAAAAAGTTTGAAAAATATTTCCAAAAATAGAATCGCAGATTTAACAAATATATGTAGTATAATGGAAAGTACTTTGAAAGTCATAAGTTTATTTGATTAAAAATTTAAATACGTAGCTTTGGAAAAAGAAATTCTGGAGTTTTTTGGGTACCCCCCCTCATATAATTCTAAGTATATGAACTACACATAAAAAGTCTGTAACATATAATTACAGTAACATAAAGTTCAAATACAGAACTGGAAGGGGGAAGCATATCTAACTTCTTAAAGGTCAGTGTAGAGGCTATCCATGAATGAACTCTCATTGACTGCCATTGCGTCAGTGCAGTTAAAGCAACCCTGTAGGGCGCAGCAGGACTGCCCAGTGAGTGTCTGCTACTGTAGCTCTTGATAGGAGCAGAAAGAGGAAGCTCCTCTTCCCAGGGCTGCTGGTGGCTTCCCATTGCTGGCCTTGCACTTTGCAGCCCAATGGGTAATATGCCACGAGGGCTCCTTTGAATGGGATAGAAACCATTATTGGGTACAATGAGGCTACGCAGAAAAGGAAAATAATCTTCACATTTTGGGGAGACTGCTGAATGAACAAAGAAGCAGAATATTAAGTACAATACCAGGGGTCATAGGTAAATTCTCCACTAAATTTGTGGAATCATTATCGAGTGCAACAGCTGCCCAAAATTATGCAATGAGCTGCTTCAAAACAATTCTAAGTACTTCTCAGGGGGATAATTCCACATTATTATTAACTCAGCTTTTAAGCACCTGAATATAATTTTTAAATAAAGAAATTAAAGAAATATCTATAATGAACTAGGAAACTATCAGTTTTTATGCTAGTCCTCAATCTCTTGATAGCAACACAATAAAATGTAAAATAAACAACAAATATATAGCACTAATGAAATTCAAATTATTTTTTAAAGCTTTCTCCTACCTCGGTCTCTGTGGGGGACTGATTTCAGGGACCTCTTAACATCTTCCAATACCCAAACATGGATGCTCGAGTCCATTATGTAAAATGGCATTAAGTTTGCATATAACCTAAACACATCTTCCCATGTACCTTAAACGAACTTTATTTTACTTATAATATGTCATTACAATATAAACACTATGTAAACAGAATTTTGTGGTCTCATTTAGTGTTTGATGGGTTACTTTGACAGCTTATTTGTTGTCTATCACCCCCATATTTTTCATTCTTGGCTGGCTGAATCAGCAGACACAGAACCCACAGACATGAAAACCTATCTATACCTCATAAAGATTTTTTAAAGTTTAAAGGGATATTTGTCAAATGTTAAAGGGGATTTTCCAGAAGGTTACATTGCAAGACATTTGCTACACTTTTTACCCTCATATTTCTGTGACATTTAATTTTTTACTACTTTTTAAATTTTTACTATTAGACTATAATAAAATGTATTAACTATTAGAAAAGATTAGGCACTTTGTGGGTTTTTTTCCCCAATCCTTTCATTCATAAAATTTAAATTGTACATAAAACCTTTATCTCATTTAAAAATTTAATTAGATTTAAAGATAAATTTCTTTTGGTATGAAATAAACTATACTTACACTTTAGTACATTTCCCATAATTAGAGGTGTTTGAATGTAAACAAAACAAAATGTGGCACAGATCCTACAAGAAAGATTTAGGGCCCAGATAACAGACCAGATAACAGAGGAGTCTTTAATGAATCCTCAAGTATCGCCTTTTATCAGTTTGACTATACAGCTTACCCATAAAATTGGAAAATTTCTGGGTGTCCCTCAAAGTCCTCATATAATCTTTAACATTCACCATGTTCTCTTCTAGAAGGAAAAGAAAAAGAGGTGAGAAACAAGAATTTCTAGGCAAAGTAATATTAGGAGGACAGTATCAAAATCAGCGTGTTACATTGATACAGCTTTTGAATACTGGTGTTACCAAGGTACTTTGGATTCATTTTCATCCAGTGTTCCCCACAACAACCTTACAAGGTTGTAAATCTGACTCTACCCATAAGAGAAGTCTATAGTAATTTACAAGATCCAGTGACAAACAAAGGTGGCAAAGTGGGGATTATTATACTAAGAACTTGAATTTGGAGTAATTCTTCTGTCACTACAGCAAGACCTCTGAGGGCAAAGGATTTGCTTCGATGGATTTCAACATGCTCACGTCCCACTACATTTAAAACTGCTTGTTAAAAGTATTCTTATAAGGATAAAAGAACACATTTTAAAATGCATGGCTACCGGGAGGCATAGACATTTTTAAAAGGTCGCTATCGTTCTTTGCCAACAAGTCGATTCCAGCTCATAATGACTTCTGAGAACACAATCAAACTGTTCCATGAGGTTGCCAGACTGACATCTTCACAGAAGCAGACTGCCACATCGTTCTCCCAAGCAACAAGAGTGGAAGTGTGTGTGTGTGTGTGTGTGTGTGTGTGTGTGTGTGTGTGTGTGGGGGGGGGGGGGGGATGTTAAACCTTTCAGTTAGCAGCCAAGCACTTCAATGTTCCATGATGCCACCAGAGATCCTTACAATAACTGATACTAATATTTAAAATGCTTACCAGAAACAAAACCTGACTGGAGAATTTTCTCTACTTCTTCCTTAGGTGACTCGATCCCAATATTTCTTAGAAAGTCTTCCAAGTTTTCCTTAGCTATCATACCATCTTCAAGCAAATTGTTGGAGCAGACTACCTCCTTTAACTCTAGAGATAGAGCAAAAACGTGACTTGGTACTTGAACTAACCTCTTATTTAAAAACGAACAATACCAACAGTAACAAAACAGCCATCGTTGCTTTTTAAAATTATTTTAATCATTCAGCGGACGTGCGAGGGTTCTTTTCACAGTATGTTTATTTATGTATTGGAAAAATGATGTATGAACCCCCAATAAAATGATTTCTAATTAAAAAAATTATTTTAATCATTTTATTAGACATTCTTACAGCTCCATACGTCAATTGTACTGATCATATTTGTACATATGTTGCCATCATTTTTAAAGCATTTTCTTTCTTCTTGCACCTTTGGTAACATCTCCTCTTTTTTCCCTCCTTACCCTCCCCCCCTCAAGAACCCTTGAACAATCATTGTTATTTTCATATCTTACACCATCCACTATCTCCCTTCACCCATGTTTTTGTTGTCCATCTCTCTGGAAGGGGGGAAGGTGTTATCTGCGGATCATTGCAATTGGTTGGCCCTTTCTTCCCCTCTGTCCCCATCTTCCCCCTACCCTTATGTCATCACTACTTCTGTTACTTTTCCTGAGGGTTTAACTGTCTTGGATTCCATGTGTCAGGCTCTTACATATACCAGTGTACATAATCCAGTCAGATTTGTAAGGTAAAACTGGGTCATGACTGTGTGTGTGTGTGTGTGTGTGTGTGTGTGTGTGTGTGTCTCGCACAGTGGAGGGGGGGGGCATTAAAGAACTAGACGAATGCTGTGTGTTTCATCTTTGCTATACTGCACCCTGGCAGACTCATTCCTTCCCTGTGATCCTTCTGTGAGGGGATGCCCAATTGTCTACAGAGGGGCCCTGGGTCTCCACTCCATCCCTCCTCATTTACATTGGTATGTTTGTATATTTTGGCCTTCCTATTCCATATATCTGATCCTGTCAACACCTTGTGATCACACAGGCTGCTGTGCTTCTTCCATGTAGGCTTTGTTGCTTCCCTGCTAGATGGTTGCTGGTTAACTTCAAGCCTTTAAGACCCCAGATGCTATGTGGTCTGATAACCAGGTGTCTTCATCACATTTGTTTATGCACCCATTTTGTCTTTAGCAGTTGTGTTGGAGCAGGGAGCATCACAGAATTCCAGGTTATTAAAACAAAGAATTTTTGCATAGCATGAGGGTTTGAGTATGTCCATCTGCTACTTTAATACTTAACATATAAGTATATGTGCATCAATCTATATCCCTATCACTACATATTAATATATTTACATATATACATGCCTATATTTATGCCTCTATAAATGTCTTTTGCCTCCTAATTTGTTCCTCTATTTACTTTTACTTTTCTCCTGTCCCACTATCATTTATAGAGCAGGTCAATTTTTTATTCAACAACTCATACACATTTTGCTTCCTACCATTGATTTCAAGTCCGTCAGTGTAAATTCATGTATCCCACACTTCCTCTTTGTGGTTCCTATTTCCATCATTCCTTCCTTTCTAACCCTTCTGAACTTTGTCCATGGGTAAATTCTGCCCTTTGAATTTTAAATGGTTGAATATCAAAAGGAGTGCATACCTTCCTAGTGTTATTGTACTCCTTACAGACTTTTGATAGGCTGAAAAATTGATCCAAAAAGTGAATTCATATGCAGACTTGAAGAGTGCCTTGAGGGCACAATCTCAGAGGTTTCACCAGTCTACCCAACGATTAAGCCTTATCTTTATGATTCTGAGTTTGGCATCTTGACCTTTTAACTCTAACAAAACTTCACTTCCTTTCTACACCAATGGATACCCTTAGTCCTCCATATTACCTATACCTGCCTGCCTTACCTCTAAAATCCAAACTAGAAGATCACATTCTGACTACAAAAACTTTGTGGGGAACAGAAAGGTATCTCCCAAGTTGTCTCTCCCAAATATATGCCTAACTTAAGTTGCTTGCTACACAGAGCATATGACTATATACTTGGAGGTCAACTAAAGCAGGTAAGGAACTATTCTCCCTAGGTTATTAGCTATCCATAGCAATCAGACTATATAGCCAGTCCCTCCCTAAAGTTGGTCCACTCCCTTCTGATAAGGATAACAATAGAGTATTTCCTTATGGGAGACAAGGAGGTCAAGGCCACCCAAGGATGATCAAGCTTAGGCTGCCATATTGAGTCTAGGGCCCAACTTTTCTGTCACATATATGCCTGTAGTCTTTTCCCTTGGTATTGCGTGTACACCCCTAGCTCATCCCTTTCCTGTGATGTGTATGATGATTGTACATCCCCTTCCTGTGACTTCCCTGAAGTAGATTTAAACGTTGGTGAGCAATAAATAGGAGAACTCTCTCAGCCACCTCTTCCCACCTAACTCCTAACCCTGTCCCCCTGCCCCTTCCCCATGTCCTCTCCTCCCCCCACACTCTCTCACTCCATGAGGACCATCCAAGTGGAGCTGAGGTGAGTATGCTATCATGATATGTGTCTGACTCTATTATTTCTCTTTTTCTCATGCTCTCTATGACTTTACTATAATAATTATCAGCATGCAATTGCGCCTACCAAACCCGTGATATTAATGTCAGAAGCTGGCTTCTTCTGACAAAACTCTCTTCACACTATGCCTAGTTTCTGCTTCCCCAAGTTTGTCTGACAAATAGCTGGGCATAGTGAACCAGATTTTTCAGTTGGTAATGGAAAGAATATTGAAAAAGCCAAGTTCCAGGTAACAGCCAAATTTTCGACAGAGAAGTTTCAGACTTGTTCTATGGACTCTCTCCAGCTCAGGTTGCTCTTCCTAATGCTTGTCAGTGGTTGCTGACCTTACACCGTGCTGGCTGGCGATACCAATGCTGATTCCATAATTCCTGGAAGCATCCCCCATATTTAGGTATGTTAGCTATATCTGTTCACTCCCCCAATGGCTATATATTTTTTTAATCTTACACTTTATAAAAAGTTCCATATCTTGAATACCAGTCTTTCTGAGCCCTTCCCTCTGATTTCAAAACTAATCATAAAAGTGATAACTACCATATACTAAGAACTTGATATATGTCTAGTGCTATATACTTCATATTATCATAGTATTTTGACCAGATAACAATTCTACAGGAAACATCATGTACCTGTCCTTATTTTAAAGACGAAGAAAACGCACTTGCTTAAGGATATTGCCCACCTAGAAAGTGAAAGAATCACAAACCTGTATCTTTCTTGCTCCAAAACTCATACTTGTTTCTACTTGTATAGATTAATTCCTGTCGTAGAAACTAATCTAATGAATTAATACCAAATGGATAGGTTATCTGATGCAAGTAATATAATCTATATTTTACCAAGGAATTAATAATAACCTGTCTTAAGCTAAAAGAGAAACTAATGTAGGAATCTCATGACAGGGTAGATTGGGTAAGACTTTTAAATTTTTTTTTGGTGGGTGGGGGGGGAGGCATCACTTCCTCTGATGGTCGTGGGTGCTACCCAGTGCTGCTTCTGAGAGCCACTGAATTTGAACTGCCGAACCCACAAACCACAGTCCCGCACTCAACCACTTATGCCACCAGGTCTCAGCCAGACTTTTAAATATTTCTGTACATTTTTGTGTGTAGAAATAATAGAATGTTACCCTAAACATTTATATCTATTGTTTATTTTTTATTGAGAATTTAACTGCTCGCTTAAATGATTATTCAATTTTAAACATACTGTCCAAACTAAAAAGCACTCAAATCTCAAAGTACTGCCTTCACTCATTTTAGTCCTAAGATTTTAACCTTTGAATACCCCTGCTAGTCTATTGGTTACATGTAGGGCTACTAACCATTAGATCAGTAATTTGAAAACACTAGGTCTTACATGGGAGAAAGATGAAGCTATCTGTTCCCATAAAAATTAAGTCTTAGGCTGAGTCCCAGTGGCACTGCGGCCCACTGGGATAGAGGTTCAATTCCAGCAGCAGCTCCACAGAAGCAAAGGTTGGGCCTCCAACTCCCACCACCAGAGGGCAAGGATGCCAAAAAACATTAAGTCTGAGAGACCCACGGGGCTGTTCTGACCTGTCCCGTGAGCTTGCGATGATTTGGAACTGGCTCCCTGGCAGTGAGTTTGTTGGGGGCGAGGGGGGGGGGGGGGTTAAGTATTTTTAAAAAATGGAAGTCAATAAATTTCCATTTATTAAATTTTCATTTAATAAAAAGTTAGGGGGCAAAAAGTGTCAGGAATATCTACTGGAGAAACCAATGAAAGATGCATGAGGAGTTCTATAACTTAGAAAGAAATTGGAGCCTTTATGGGTTTTATTTGGAGGGTCATATATAAATAGAGTTAGTTGTGCAACCCTTCCAATAAATTCAATCCTTTGAACTGTATGTAAATTATGTCAACAAAACTGTCAAAATGGAAACAAAGACTGTCAGTAGAGTCCTCTTTGAGGTACCTTAACCCTCCATCCACCTACCGCCCGCAAACTGATTCCAACTCACAGCAACTCTGAAGGACAGTTAGCTTTCTAAGCGGCAAACATTCATGAAAGCACACTGCCACATCTTTCCCCCATGGGCTAGCTGAGCTTCAAAGCACTGACCTTGCAGTTTGCTGTTTAACACAGAAACTACTGTATCATAAAGTGCCTGGTTAACATAATAAAGAAATAAAAATTACTTTAAAGAGGTGACCTATCTAGAGCTTTTTTTCTTTCCATATATGAGTAGAAGCTGCTAACTTTTGTCAAAACTAAGTTCTGACTTCCAAGAATATTAATGTCAACATGGTAAACAGAAATTACTAAAAAATGAAATAAAACTAAGACTCCCACTCATTAAGAGTAAATTCACCTAACATAAGTTATCCAGAACTTACCATCTTCCTTTGAGGTACTATGCATATGCTTTACCACTTCTACAAAGTCTTCAAATTGCACCTTGTCATCTTCTGCAAGAAAAGTTTTAACATTTTTTATAAACATTTTTCCACTTCAATTCTTTTTTTATTGTGGCAAAAATGCCACACAAGATTTTCCAATTCAACATTATATATATGTATATATAAATAAATTCAGTGACACTGATGACATTAATCATGTTGTACAACCATCATAAATATTTGTTGCTTAATTTTTACCATCATAGATATTCAATGTTTCAATATTCATTGCAGCACTCATCACAGGTCAAAAAGTATAAAGAAACTAATGTCCATTCAAAACATTAAAAAATATACATGTTGGGCTGTGCCCCGGTGGCGTAGTGGTTGTGCGCGGGACTGCGGCCCACTGGGACGGAGGTTCAATTCCAGCAGTGGGGCTGGGCCTCCTACTCCCACCACCGAGACCAGTGATGCCCCCCCCAAAAAAACATATATATATATATATATATATATATATATATATATACACACACACACACACACACACACACATGTTTTGCTTGTTTTTCTTGCTAAAATGTGGTTTCTCAGAAAATTAAATCAACAAAAAAGTGTGGCTATCCCAAATATCAGGGTTGATGACTGTCTAGAAAAGGAGATCGTTCTTGGTAAAGCAGTAGGGCAGGGAAAAAGAGGAAGATACTTGCCAAGAAGGATTGACACAGTGACTGCAACAATGGACTCAAGCATAGGAACGACTGTGAGGGTGGCACAGGACCAGGCATCACTGATGTCTGGGGTCCTCAAGCTTCGGCCCGCGGGCCACGTGCATCCCACCCAGGACATTTATCTGGCCCGCTGGGTGTTTTTGCCGCCACTGCCATCCTGCTTAGCAGCCGACTCATCCCAGGCTCACAGTGAATTTGTTCATAGTTTATTTTTTTCCACTATAGTCTGGCCCTCCAATGGTCTGAGGGGCAGTGATCTGGCTCCATTTAAAAAGTTTGAGGACCCGTGGATGCTGTTGTACATAGGGTGAAGATAGGTCAAAAATGACTTGGTAGCACCAAACAATAATATTCCTATAAAGCTTGAGTAGATCTGTTAACATTTCTTAATCATCCCTTTGCTGTTCACAGGGATGTGCTAATTTCCAGAAAAATGCTACCTAGCCTGAAGGTACTCAATGCACATCTGAACTATTTTAATAAATATTAGATATTAATATTTTGTCTACAGGATAATCTGAACCTTCTTTATAGTTCCTACATGTATACACAAGCTTTCAATCATCTGCAATGCCATCTCACCCAATATAAGATAAAAAGATAAATAAGGCTCACAGAAGATTAAGCTTTACCATTTCAATTTTTGGAATACCCACCATCAACTGTTGTTTGTTTCAGTGCAGATAGGAATTCGTCCTTTTTTAAATTATTATCCAAATTAGATAGAAGGTTCCACAAGTCTGAAACATCAATCTTCGTTTGGCTGAGCTTTTTGAGGGTTTCAATAGCATCAGGCAATACTGAAGGGTAGATAAAACACAAATTTTATGGCATCATTTTGTCAAAAGTTAGT